>CAIGRP010128261.1:0-12227 GCA_903798385.1 Fraxinus cuspidata | reverse complement strand
GTATTGAAGGTGGTTCGGTTTTGGCGATTGTGGTGTCGATTGGTGTTGACTGATCCCGGAATTTGCATTGATTGAAGCACAATAATTAACATGCACACTTCGTATAGGAGAAATAAGATGAGGCAGCCGGTGTGGAAGACAGAATAGACATGGAAAACCAGTTCATTTTTTTCTCTCATTTCTTATGAACCACATATTCTCCAATAAAATAATATTACACGTAAACCTAAATTTTTTCCTTCTTTTTTAACCACCCACTATTCTAAAATATATTATCCCAAAAACTCATTCTAATGGGGCCAAACAAGTGCTTAATTACCAAGCCTCAGCCAGGTGACAACTGAAAAAGAAGGGGAACTATGTCTTGAGGAAACATCATCAATATAGAGATAGTAACATAGATTGAAGCTCCTCCTTTAGAGATATCACTAAAGGAGATGATGCTCCACAAGAGGAACAACCCTCCCTCTTCACGCAATTTACTTTAGGCATAGAAATAGTGACTGCCTAGCCCATTTCCACACATGTGCAAAGGTTAGGCACCACACTGGTGACAGTGCCCATATGGTTCGCCTATTATTGACAGTAGATGTTAAACATTTACAGGATGTTCACATCCCAACGTTGCGGTCAGAATCTGTCTAGTGCCAACAATCTTGAAAACAATTCCGAGGATAACAAAGTGTGCCGGTGAGATGTACTACGGAAACTCAAGCCAGCGTTTTTATAACATCAATAAAGAATTCAATATGCAAACTGAAATGGGAATGAAGGAATGAATCACTTACAAAGCAATCTAAATAATTGAAATTTGTTAAAAACTACCCAGAAATCAGAAACCATTTATCTTAATCGTGCTGTTTTTGGAATGGTATAATCTAATTAACGTAGAAAGAAAGATGAAACAACAATTACCTGAACTAGAGTGGGTTTGCTTTTGCATTGGAAGGAGGATTGAGTATAGTTTGGAGGGGATAACCTCTGTTCGAGATGTGAGCAGCTGTATTTTTTCATTCGCTATTGAACTGCATTGATTAGGGTTCCATAACATATACACAAACATATAGGAGAAAGATAAAGCCATGTCAGGCGGCTAGGTTTTAGAGCATGTTTGGCAAAGCAAAGGCATAACAAAAGCAAGGTTACATTTTTAGGTGAAACGGGTCCTTAACCTTTCAAAAATACGGCATTCATGTCTCTTACTTTAAACTGTAGCGTTTATGTCCTCAATTAAACAAAAAGCAATAATTTGATCAGTAAATGGCCATGCGACACTCGCGAGATATCATGGGTAAATTTAAGTAGAGGGATATACTAAGCACCAATGAGTTTTATCTTAGCAACTGTGTGATATTTTTAAAATTTGGCAAAAGACGTTGAGTTTTATGAATTGTGTGGTTAAAAATGAAATTTACCCACTTTTAGTACATGTTTGACACTCTTCAATTTATTTTATGATTTTTTACATGATTATTTTCAATCAAGTATTCATTCAATATAATATTCTACACATAAATGAAAAAAAATTCTTATTTTTTAACCACACACTCATAAAAAATTATTATTCAAAACTTTTTTCTACCAAAATGATTGTCAAACAAACACTTGATAAACAAAAGCTTTACCTAACACATAAAAAAATATAATACAATAAAATAAATAAAATTGGGACGGGAACCATGAGTGCCACACTCATAAAAGATTAGGGGCCACTTGTGGAGTTTACCCTATTTCAATATCAAATACTTAAAAACATATTTTTAAAGGCCAAATGAAAAACTATAAGATATATCATGAAGTCCCAAAGAAAATGAATATTCATATTTAGTACTTCTCTATATGAACCATAGTTTAAGCATTGTAGTTTAATTTTTAATTACCTATTATGCTCATAAAACTAATGATACTTCAGTTCGATGCACATGACCAGTTAAAAAATTAGTTGGACATAATTAATTTTCTAGGACCTAAATGCTAAAACAAATTAGTTTGGCACTCAAGTGCTAACTTTTATAAAGTTACGGACCTCGAGTGATATCTTCCCCCAAATGAAATATGGTTGGCAAAAATAATGAAGTCATTTCCCAAAAATCTCGTATTTTCTCTCTTTAGTCGCAGGTTTTTCCGATGGCTTTGACCCGGGAACAATACCTATACATGGCCAAGCTAGCCGAGCAAGCCGAGCGCTATGAGGAGATGGTCAAGTTCATGGACAAGCTGGTTGTCAGCGCGTCCGGTTCCGAGCTCACTGTAGAGGAGCGCAACCTCCTCTCGGTGGCTTACAAGAACGTCATCGGCTCGCTCCGAGCCGCCTGGCGCATAGTCTCGTCGATTGAACAGAAAGAGGAGGGGCGCAAGAACGACGACCATGTTGCGCTTGTCAAAGAATACAGATCTAAGGTCGAGAGCGAGCTGTCCGATGTTTGTGCTGGGATTTTGAAGATTCTGAATGACTACTTGATCCCATCTGCTGCTTCGGGCGAGTCCAAGGTTTTTTACCTGAAGATGAAGGGGGATTATTATAGGTACTTGGCCGAGTTTAAGGCTGGGAACGAGCGCAAGGAGGCTGCTGACGATACTATGCTTGCTTACAAGGCAGCTCAGGTGAATCAAATATTTTTATACTTGTATATTTACAGTAAGTTTTTCTTTCTATTATTGGCATGATTGCGATTTCATTTTTTTGGGGCATTGTTAAGGCAATTATTTAGGGAAGACTGGAATTATGTCCGTGTCGTTTGCGTGTTTATATTGACACCTGTCATCGATTTACTATTTATATTTGTTTCTTATTGTTAGACTTTATTATATGTATTATGTGGTGATGTTTAGTTTATTTATTTATTTTTTATTTATTTATTTTTTGATGTTACCTTGGGATTAATCTGTGGTAAGTTTCAAATTTGAGATTTAAAGACTTGGGCAATTTGGGTTTTTTAATCTTGAGAAAACATAGGATTTTTTGGTCGAGGACTTGTGAAACAGATTATGGGCATAAATTTTTTTTTCTACCTCTAGACTTCTTGATTTGGATTGATTTATTCACATGTTTTAATTTTGTCCTATTTAAATCATTGTTCACGGAAAAGTTTGGTGAGTTTCATCTTTTTCATCGTGCCTTGGCATTCTGCGTAATCAACAAAGAGTTGATCGCGTGGTCGTTTACACTTCCATCAGAAAGGGCCTAAGCTCTTAGCAGTGGCGCCGAGAGTATGAACATTCTTACATGACGCCCTTTTAGAAGAGAACTGTGCACAAAGACATGATGCATCACGCACATCCATTAATCAGAATGGTTTGTTGATGCAACAGGCGATCACGCTGTCGCACACTAAGCGAGATAAGTTAGTTTGATGTCACAAGGGACACAATGATCGAGATTTCATCAAATAGTGAGACGGAGGTCTACAAAGATCCATTTGATCCACTCAATACGAACAATGGGGTGGATTCGATTTGGATGAGAACAATGATGGTCCACAGAATTTTTATGAAGATGTTTAAAAATCTTTTTGATAAGAAGTCCGTTGCCTATATCCCTAAAAGATGTGTTCGAGTTATTAGGGGATAGGTCATCTGGGTTCTCATTTGGGAATCACAAAAGTGGGAAATCATTTGTATTTTCGCTGTTTAATTTCAAGGAGAAGAGTCGGTGATCAAGCGAGTTTTTCATTCGTACTGATTTTCATGATTTGGAATCAAATAACGCAAGAAAAATGAGTGTCATCCACTACATCGAGGCACGGAAGGCGAACCACGAAGCTAAGCTAAATGCTAAAGAATCAGAGCGTGATGATTCAAATGTGTAACGATTATCAACGAGGCTCACTCAATGTCGTGACCAATTGAAAACAAATTCAAAGAACATTGACGCATTTTTCACATTAAAGGTATCACATATGCAAATTGCTACACCTCACAATGCATTCAATTCAAGTAACAGGTGGATAACATTGTGGTTGGGCTTTATATGATTGCTAATGGCAATTATGACCACTATTGTTTTAGGATTTATGATATAATGGATTTTGGTGGAGAATGTGATGTGCTGACTGAGGGTGAAGCCAAGTTTTGGTGTTCTACAGATTTTGGCTTGTTGTTAAACTGCGTAGCAGATGGTGAGCATTATTAGAAGGAAGAACATGGAATGTTATTTTTTTACTTGGGAAGGCAATTTTAGCAAAACCCATGGTGGTTGTGGCATTTCACCTTGATATTTTCCGCATTGACTTACGAATTAAGGGTCTGTTTGAGCTTATTTTTTGGGAGAATGGATTTTGTAATGGTGATTTTTTGGAGAGAGAGTGTGGTTAAAAAGTAAAAAAAGTTTGGATTTACGCGTAAAATTATTTTATAGAGATAATTTGTGGTTGAAAATGAATTTAGAAAAAAAAATGAGTTTTTAAATAATGAGGATCAAATAGGGGATAAATTACACTTACAAGATGTTGGGTGTGAGATGACGAATCTTCTCCAACCCAGAGAGTGTGATGCTACTTGATGTATTAAATTTGTTTGGATTGATTTATTGTGCTTGTTTCAGTTGATTGCTTCTTCTTGTCTTTTCACACATTTTAATTTTCTCCTAATTAAATCAATGTTCATGAAGTATATGAGCAACTTTTGAAATTTAATAAAATTTATTATAAATGTTTGGAGAGTTCCACCTTTTTCTCCATTCTTTCTCTTGGCATTCTGCGCAATCATGGAGAGTTGAACATTTTTCATCTTTCTTTATGCTTCTCCCGCACCGCTTCTCATTTTCTCTTTTCTGTAAACGATATTTATATTTCTATATTGTTTAGTGGATGAATTGTTTAGAGATTTAAAGCCATCGTGTGTTTTTTCTTGATTGAAACCATAATTAAAAAGCGTGATGAACAATTTATTCATGTATTCATCTGTTAAACAGGACATTGCACTTGCCGATCTTGCTCCCACGCATCCTATACGATTGGGTTTGGCCCTGAACTTTTCTGTTTTCTACTATGAAATTCTAAATTCATCAGAGAAGGCTTGCAGCATGGCCAAACAGGTTAGTTGTTCACTTGTTCTTACCTACAATGGATTTCTGTCATTCTTTACATTTGTTATTTTGTGATCCGCACAACTGCAAAGAAAAGGCCATACATAGGGAGGTGTAAAGTTGAACAGAAATAGTGTTAGCCCCTGTTTGGTGCTGCAAGCCAAACAGGATAGTTGTTCACTTGTTCTTACCTACAATGGATTTCTGTCATTCTTTACATATGTTATTTTGTGATCCGCACAACTGCAAAGAAAAGGCCATACATAGGGAGGTGTAAAGTTGAACAGAAATAGTGTTAGCCCCTGTTTGGTTCAGCTAAAAAAAGTGATTAGAATTGAAGTCAAAGTCAAAGTAAATTCTAAATATACATTTATGGAACCACAACTTTTTAACCCACATGTACTATGGGTTTGTTTGATCCCCATTTTTTGGAAAAATAGATTTTGAAATTATATATATATATGTATTTTTTTTTTTTTAGAATCTATGGTTAAAAAGTATGAAAAAGTCGGTAGTTTACATGTAAAATTATTTTATTGGAATGTGTGGTTTAAAATGTGTGTGAAAAAAAATTGAGTTTCCAAATAATGAGGCTCAAACATGGGCTATATATATATATATATATATATATATATATATATATATATATATACCAAATAGGGGTTTAAGAGTCAAGAGACCATTTTCTCTCATTTACCATACAATTATATGGGGTGTATTTATTTTGATATTCTTATTNTTTTATTGGAATGTGTGGTTTAAAATGTGTGTGAAAAAAAATTGAGTTTCCAAATAATGAGGCTCAAACATGGGCTATATATATATATATATATATATATATATATATATATATATATATACCAAATAGGGGTTTAAGAGTCAAGAGACCATTTTCTCTCATTTACCATACAATTAAATTGGGTGTAGTTATTTTGATATTCTAATTAAATAATTATTCAAAATTTTCTTTCTTTTTATATTATAATAAAATCAAGTGCACCAAGATGCCTCGACTAATAAGAGAACTGGAGTGATCTCACATTAAGGAGCATATGAAATTTCGAGGGAATGGATTGGAGATATCTTCCATATTCCTGGTAATTCAACTAGCTTGAATGGTGTAAAACGTATAAACTACCTTTGAAACGACTAAATTTAATACCTTTGACCATGTACAGCCATGTTCCTCCTGTATGTTCCAGACCTATGCCTCGATCTGGGGATAATGTTAGGTCATCTTTTGCATATCATGCATGCTCTGTTATTAATGGAGGCTCCTTTGGTACTTAAAACAAGATGATATGTGTTGGATTCTATATTTTCTTTGTTTTGTGTGAAGGCATTTGAGGAAGCTATTGCTGAGCTGGACACATTGGGTGAGGAATCATACAAGGATAGCACTCTTATCATGCAGCTTCTGAGGGACAATCTCACTCTTTGGACCTCAGACATGCAGGTAGACACATATATGAAGATAAGGAAACTTTAATACTTTAAACCCTTGTTACTAAAATAGTTGTTGTTGCATGTCCCTTCCGTATAGTTCTGTTTTTTTTGGGTATTGACTTGACTTAATGACTTGCCCTTGGTTTGATAAATAACACGTCTCAAATTTTGTTCCCATTAGATCTTAATTTGTGATGTATGGGGAGATGCAACCACTTTTCCAATGAGCTATAGCTTTTTGACAAAGTGGTTGCATCTCCCTGCATCAGTGGGTATTGGGGCTTAGAGCTGGAGGACCAATGTTTGAGTCAATGCTGGAGCATTTCCATGGAGTGGTGTATAATGCCAGAGCATGCTTGAAATGGGGGTGGGCATGTTGTCGCTGTTTGGGATTGACCCAATAGCGCCTTCGTAAGGCCTCCTTCGAAATGAGGCCCAAATGGAGTGGGCTTAGGTTGGATTCTTGGGCCTAATTCTGGGTGATATAGGATGGATTACACCTACCCCAATCAGTTATAGCTTTTGGGTAAAGTGGTTGCATCTCCCTACATTAATTTGTCTCATGGGATAAGTTACGTTAAGAAATGTAATGGTCAATCACTGTGTATGTAGAATATAAGCCATCTCTCTGGTTGTGGAATGATTTTTGTTGAATCTTATTATGTAAATTGTGTAATCTGTGTGAAATTCTTGATATCATTCAATGAATGGAATCCAACGAGTATATAGAGTTTCCTGGAATAAACAAACAGTAGGAATCCTATTGATAGCATATGATACCAGTACTTTTGCGGGGGAAAAATGATCAACCATCTTTTTAAAAGCGCAAACTGTCATAGAGGGAATGCCTTATTTATTTATATTTAAATCTTTAACGTTGTCAAACAAAAACCGAAAGAATCCCTATTGGCAGGCTTGGAAGTCGGTAATTGTCAGAGAAGATTGGTCAATGACCCCAATTTGTAAACAACCTCTTTTTGGTGTCTTTCAGCTATGCAATACAAAACTGCCTCTAGAGGCTGGTAGATTCTACAACATTGTTATTGCAGATGGTGCACAAATCAGCATGTAGAACTATTGCCACTTGACTTTAGTTGAGAAAATTTAGGAAGGTAATTTTTCAAGATATAAATACGAGGAAATTGTCCGGAAGGATGAGGTCGAGATAATTAATGTAAAGGCCTCATTTTCTAGTTTTATGCAAAAAGGCCTCTTTTGTTTTGATAATCTCAAATTACTCTGTCTGCATCAATCAACTAATCTTCCTCATCCTACCCACCACCCTGTAAGCGCAACCCCCATACTTGAGTGCCCTTCCTACCCTCTCTCTCCATTCGCCACCTGTACTATGGCCCAGCTCCCCTCCTTTTTTCCACCCCATGCCGCACCCCTTTGTTTTTCTGCCTTTTGCTCAACAGCTACTTGTGAGATGGCCAAGCTTCAGAAGGAAAAAAGAATGATAAAACGGTGGGGTACCCAGTTGAAAAAGGATGATGGTGGGAGGGATACATCAGAGTGATTGAGGGTGGCAGTGGGGACAGATCAGGATGGCGGTGACGAAGAGGAAAAAGAGAAATAATGCCCTTTTCTAGCAGGTAAATTAGATAATTTAGGCAGAAAGAGCGTTTTTTAAACAAATTCTTTTGCAGATAGGCTCTTTTTGACTGACCTTGAAAATAGGGACCCAATCTCTTAATTCTCATGGTCTGTTCTGATACATTTTATGATATACCTCTGGAAACCTAGCTGATCATGTCTTGTTCAAGATCAAATGGTAGTTCAAGGGGGTAAATAGGGTTATTGAGGATGGCAGTAGGGTTGAGGAACAGGAGGAGAAAGAGAAACAAGACTCTTTTCAGTAAGGTAAATAAGAACACTAGGGGAAAAATGAGGTAGAAAGAAAGCCTTTTAAATGAAAATTTTTGTAGGTGGGCTCCGTTTATCTTCCACCATGAAAATGGGCTTCTTTAAAAAAATTTGCCTGTGAAAGAAGGGTCTCAACCATTTATTTTATTTTATTTTTTGCATGGCCTCGCTAAGTTTTGATAAATTTAATGATTGACTTCTGTAAACCTGGCTGTTCTTGATCAAATGGTAGTCCAAGGGTAAATAGGGTGGTCTGGGTGAGATCTAGTTCTTGTGCTAAAACTGAAGTTTAAATGATTAGTTTCCCTATTGTGTTAGAGAATAGCGTCCAAGCTTTAAATAAGATGTGCTTTTTATACAAGCATCCAGAGTTTTTCCATTACGTCTTCTGAATACATACCAGTTATATCAAAAAGGACGTGCTTTTGCTACATTTTCTTATACAAGTATCTGGAATTTTCTTTCAATTTCTTATACATTTTTTTTTCAAGTATCTGGTATTAGTTTTATAGAAGACCCGACTTAAAATGATTTAACTCGTCTATACCACCGTTTGGGGTTCTGCAGGATCAGATGGATGAGGCTTGAGCTGATGGCTCTATCTACTTCTCAAGGAGGTGGGCTTGAATGTCACAATCCGTCTATTGACTGTAATTTGCATATATGCTCACTATGGCCTGTCTGTGCGATTTGTTATCAGGATAACTTTTTCAAATTCTCGAAGTACCTAGGTGACTGAATGCACCTTTTCTGCTTATAGCCTAGAAAATCTATTTGAAAGAACAAAAATGACTGATATCAATCAAACTTTTAAATTAGAGTAATGTCATTTGTCCTTTGAATCTCTGATGCCTAGAAAATTGATTCATGAACGAACGTGACTAAGCTGAATTATGGTGCTGTTTCATGTTTTATCTGCATGCTTTGAACCACTGTTGTTGTGGCTGCATCTCTTCTAAAATATGAAAATTGCCCATTTCTTCGTTGTTTAGAGATGCTTATGCAGTTTTCGTGCTTGTTGCCTCCATGAAGGCAGAGGTCATAATGTATTGAAGTTTTATAAAATGTGCAGTGTGATAGTAATCTGTTGGGTTATGGGCGGACATTTTACCAGAGGTTTCTAATCTACCCTTGTGTGATTCCTGTTGGAGCATATACTCGGGGGTGGGTGCGGGGCGGACACTTTTAAAACAGATTCTTCATTCATTAAATAGAGAAGATCACCAATTTGCCCATTTCTTCGTTGTTTAGAGATGCTTATGGAGTTCTCGTGCGTGTTGCCTCCATAAAGGCAGAGGTCATATTGTATTGAAGTTTTATAAAATGTGCAGTGTGATATCCTTATTATGCGTCATATTGTATCGAAACAGCAAAATGCAGTGGCGAGGACTGATTAAGAGCAATCTTTGAAATTTCTGAATGTTAATTAGACAAGTGAAACAATCCTATCTCACGAAGCCTCCCCCAATAAAATGAAATAAAAAATCCCAACTCGAGTATTTTTCAGAGGCCAGAGTCGGTTTTTTTTTTTTTTTCAATCAAATTTTTCATTTTGATTTGATCTGTCGAGCATGAATATTCTCCTGTACAGAGTGGTTTTCGAAAAGTCACCTCCAACTTAGAAGAGAACATTCATTATGTGCAAGAAAAGAGGTTCGATATGAGCATCATGAGCTCTGAATCCAAAGTAAATGTTGCAACTAATTAAAGGCCATTTGATCCAATTAAAATTGAACTAGAACTGAATGGGAATCTAGCATAAGAAAAAAAGATAAAGAACCTTGTGTCAAACATGAACCGGTTGATGTAGGTGTTGGTCTCAAATAAAACGATTTATATTGTGATTCAATTAAGTAAACAAATTAGAAAACAAAGTAAGTTGCAGAAAAACAGTAAGAACACAAAGGAATTTTTCCGTCCAAAGCCACGGAGGTTAGACTACTTCTAACGCCTAATCCACAGTTGAGCATCCGTTAGGATATTGCTCGAATCCACTAGAACGGCCCAAAAAATGCAAAAATGAATTACGAAGAGAACACAAAAGTTCAGCCTTCAAACCCTATCAAAGTACAATACGATCTCACTAAGAAATCGATCTAAAACTCTTTCTCTCATTATAAGGATTTCACTCGGAAAATATATAAATTAGTCACACCAAAGATATTGCAGTCGAGAGAAAAAGGAAGAACTAGGGTTTCACACGATGAACATTCATCTCCCAATGAGTCAACCGTTCAATTTATAAGATACAGTCAAACAGTGTTGATCCAACGGATGTCCATTCGCCAAATGTCAATCATCCAGCAAATACGCCTTATTTACAAAAGGCAACAATTTTGAAACCTTCAAATAATTGGGTCGGGTTTAAGAGTTAGTTGGACCATCATCTTTAGACTTGGGCTCACAATTACAATACACCAGACTTAATCTCCATCTTACTGAATTTGAGACCATTCTAAATGGATTCAAACAAAAAAATTAATTTCATTTGCTCTTATTACTTGTTAAAACAAAGTGTTAGAAAATTTTAAGATTCAACAATTTTAAAGAATAAAAAAATTTACTAATAGAAATTACATTTGTACGTGTATCAGCAGGATTTATTTTAGTAGGAATTTTAACTAGTTTTATATCACAATTTTCAACTATATCTCTAATGAAATGAAACTTAACATTTATATGTTTAGTTCTTTCATGAAAAATTGGATTTTTACTCAAGAAAATAGCACTTTGGTTATCAGAACATAGCTCCACATGACTTTCTATAAGTTCTAATTCATTTAAGAGACCCATCAGCTAAAGGCCTTCTTTCATTGCCTCTGTAACAGCTATGTATTCAGCCTCAGTTGAGGACAACCAGTTTCTGAAGTTGTGACTTCCAACTAATGCAAGTGTTATTCATCACATAAAAATATGCAGTAGTGGACTTTCTATTATCAGTATTCCCAGCAAAATCTGAGTCTATATAACCTTTCAACTTAAGACCAGTTTTAACCAGTTTTAAACATTAGTCCTAAGTTCCAAGTCCCTTTCAAGTATCTGATTAAGTTTTTCATAGCTTCCCAATGAAGCTCACCTGGATTGCTCATAAATTTATTTAGGACACTAACAGCATAGGCAATATCAGGTCTAGAGCAAACCATAACATATATGATAGATCCAACAACATTTGCTTATGGTACATGTAACATTCTTTTATGTTCATCTTCATTTTTAGGTGAATGATCAACGAATAACTTCACACATCCAGATAAAGGTAAACTAACTGGTTTAGCATTATGCAAAGAAAATCTTTTAACCATTTTTTCAATATAAAAATTCAGAGTTAAAAATAATTATTCACTAAACCTGTCCCTTTTTATTTCCATACCTAATATTTTTCTAGCAGGTCCTAAATCCTTCATATCAAACTCAAATTTCAACTTTTCTTTTATAGCACTAACAGCAACAAAATTATGACCAACTAGAAGCATATCATCAACATATAAAAGCAGATAAAAAGATTCAAATTTTCCATCATTTTTGAAATAAAAACATGGATCATAATCAGATTTTCTGAACTTTAAATCTTGTATAAAAGAATCAAACATTTTGTACCATTACCTTAGAGCCTGTTTTAGGCCATACAAGGACTTGTTCAAGAGACACACCAAAGCCTGTCCCTCTTTATTTCCATACCTAATATTTTTCTAGCAGGTTCTAAATCCTTCATATCAAACTCAAGTTTCAATTTTTCTTTTATAGCACTTACAACAACATAATTATGACCAGCTAGAAGCAGGGGTGGACCCAGCACCTGGCCAGCCCCCGCGGCCGCCCGTGCTGGGTCTGCCAGGTTCAGTACTTCAGCCGGAAGAAACAGGAGGACCGGCGGAGCCGCGGAGAAGAA
>CAIGRP010128258.1:0-32207 GCA_903798385.1 Fraxinus cuspidata | reverse complement strand
AGTCTTAAGCCAAAAATTTATCTCTATACCTAGCATTCTCAAATATTGTAACAATTCAATTTCTGTCCGAAGTGCAGCGTGTAATAAAGTAATCTCTATGGAGTTCTAAATTCCTTAGAGATAATACCAAGAGTGTAGCTGATGTATGTATGTATACTATTATATAAAAGATATTAGTGTGATATGTTTATGAAATGAATGTTCTTTGAAGACACTTTCTTCTTTTCCTTATTATTTTTCTAAAACTCTTAAACGGTGAAAACCTTGAGAGTTAGTTCAAGTATCTTGTTGCTATGTGTTTGCGTTTTAGGCGTTGTTAAAGAAAGCCATTAGAACCTTGTTACCATTCAAGGTGATGTTTTAACAAGGAGTTAAAATGAAAACTGAGATTCTGTGTGATCCATTGTAATATATGCAAAAGAGTTAGAGAGAACCAATAAGTGTGCGAAAGTCGTGTTGGACCATAACCCACTTTCTTATATTCAAATAACACCGATTACTTATATCTGAGTATACTAGCATATGAAAGCAAACTCGAGGGAAATCTCGTTGATATNTTACTTATATCTGAGTATACTAGCATATGAAAGCAAACTCGAGGGAAATCTCGTTGATATTACTCTGCATTTACCTTCTGCTTCAATACTGTAAGATCTATCTTATTTATGTTCAAAACTTGCATTAATATTTGTATTCTTGCTATTTACTAAGATTTAACTATTTTTAAACAAATAGATTTGATTTCAAATTATTTTGTAATTGACTAAAAATTAGATATATAAAAGAATATTTATAATCTACTTTAATTAAAGATTGATTAATAAAAATAAAGCATAATTGACTTTTTATTTAAAAACATAAACCAAACTAATTTTTAAGAATATAATACCTCGTTTTGATCATTAGAATGGAAGAAATGTATTTATGACTTTTTGTAGTGCTTTCCATGAAAGCCTGATTTTAGTTAGTCAATTAGTGGTTGTGTAGCCAGGTCCTAAATTTTAAATTTGCAACTCCCATCACAAATCTCATATTCTGGATGACTTCTTGAATTCTGAAATTCCAGGAATGCTTTTTACTCAATCTTCAATTCAGAGTGTTAACTTTAATAAAAACTAATATTTTAAATGAGTTATAAAACATAAAGACAATATTACAAACAAAATTAAAGCACATTCCAAATTTAATATCTTGTAGTAGCAGAGAAGGAAAATAAGGACATTCTATTTATCTTATTTGTTCAATTACAACGTTATATCAAAACTTTTAACATAAATTGTACATGAAATACTACTTCATAGACAAGGAGAATTTTTCAACTACAAATTATGGTTATTTTCTAACAATATTATGCATTCAAAATCCATTTGAAACAAAGAACAAATTGGATAATTTCACATATTTTGGAAGATAAAATATAGATTAATAAATTTTATATGTTATTTTTTTTTATTTAATCAATATTTCACAAAAAAAAAAAAAACCTTTTTAAAAGATTCAGAGAAATTAATCAAGTTGTGCATACTGCTGGAAAGTCGAGGTAGTGTACAATCAATGGTAATTCATTGATTGATTTCAAAGAATGATCTCTTAAAACGGCTAAATCCTTTGCCGTTTCATTCTTCTTCCATTATCCTACACACACCCAATCAAATTGAACCAAAATAAAAACTGGAGAAAATGTGGGAAGTTCGGTAAGCAGATTTGTCGATGAAAAGAAACAACAACCGGCCAGTAAACTTCTCAAAAATTATTGCTATGGCTACAGCCGCATTGGCAGATCAAGAACAAAGGGTATTCAATATTTAACCCTTTCTTGGAGTACATGTAGCCCTGTTTATTAATATACCAACAGAGAGAGAGGAAAAGAGAGAGATTTATGATCAAATGAAATTCGCATAAAGCTTTAGATTTGCAGTTATAAAATTAATGAAGAAAGAGGACGCAGCAGAAACTGAAAGAGCATAGATGAAAATCTTAGCATATGGTGGCTGGTTTATATAATGTTAGGGTTTTCATTCACTACTGGGCCGTATACGGGCTTCATCTTCACTCTGGAGTCTGAACGCTCGAGCCCAAACCATTTATTTTAATGGGAGTACTTACACAAATACCCTATATTTTGAGACGATTTTCAAAAGAACATAATAAACTTGAATTAAGTTAACGTACAAAATACGCTCAAACATAAAACATTACGGCATCAATGTAAACCAGCCTCTAAATTGGAAAAAAAAAAAAGGGAAAATAGGAAGGAGAGGGGAAATCATCCACAAATTCGTTTATTATTCAAAGTTTTGGAAAAAGATCAAGGTTATTTTAATATTGAAAACTTTGGAAAAAAATTGAGAAACAAAATTACAGATTTTTTTATGTTTTTGACTCATTGTTCAACTAATTCTCCAATTTTGTCATTTTAAGATTGTTTAGTATTCTCTTTACATAGACTATGAAAGAAAACAATTGTAATTATCAATTTTCAGCTAAATAATCTCTCGCTTACGAATTCTAATCATCATAGTTCATTGTCTATCTCATCGTTATTTGGATTTCGTGATTAGGTTTAATTTAAACCTTAAAGTGTAAATAATTAACATTTATAAAGTTTTTTTTTGATGATTTTGTTATTGTGTTTGGAAACAAATTAGAAAATAATATTATTGAACTTCAGAGGAAATGAATTGTGTCAATACATATGAAAAAATAGCTTTGAATAAGTTAAATAATTAATGCATGCAATGTGTTTGATAAAAGGAGAATGTGAATTATGTCACTTTTCTAAAAAAAAAATAAAAAAAATATTCACACTATATTATTGGAACAATTAACTAGATGCATACGTTTGCATTTTTGAAAATTTGAACAGACTAATTAAAGCTCTATTTTATGGTAATACATATGAAAAAAGAAACTTTGAATCAATTAAATTATTGATGCATGCAAGGTGTTTGACAAAAGGAGAATGTGAATTATGTCACTTTTCTATGAAAAATGATATTCTACCACTTTTCTCAAAAAATGTCACACTATATCCTTGGAACAATTAACTAGATGCATACGTATACATTTTTTAAATTTCGAACATACCAATTCAAGCCATGTTTCATCATAATGCATATGAAAAAGAAAATTTTGAATCAATTAAATCATTGATGCATGCAAGGTGTTTGACATAAGAAGAATGTGAATTTTGTCACTTTTCATAGAAAAGTGACATTTTGTCAATTTTCTAAAATAAAAAAGTCTCAGTATCTCATTCGAATAATTAACTAGATGTATATGTGTGCGTTTTGAAAATTTGAATGTACGAATTCAAGCTCTATTTTATTTTAATACATATGAAAAAGAAAACATTGAATCAATTACATTCATACATGCAATGTGTTTGCTCAATGGGAATGTGAATTGTGTCTCTTTTATATGAAAGTCACTTTTCTAAAAAAAAAAAAAAGTTACAGTGTCTCATTGGAGCAATTAATTAGATGCATATTACTCTGTCAATTAAAAAAAAAAAAACTCTCACACAATTTCTTTGTAATCTTATTGTAGGTATGAATAAAATTAATGTCTTCATTTGTTTTTGAGGAAAATGGACACAAAATAATGAATATACAAGTGAGAAAATAATTGGAATTGTTATCCCAATGGATTGCACGTACAACAACTTTGAATGCATGATATTTTTTGTGATGAAACTAAGTGCATCAACACATAAAATAAAAATACAATATAGAGTGAAGAAAAACCTACATTTGATGGAGATTTCAGATGATATTCCTGTAACATTTTATTTGGAGCTCAAGAGAAAAAGTAAAGATCTTGCACGCTTTCCATTGTACGTGAATGTGACAACAGTATCAAAAAGTCACGAAATTGAATTTGTTAGTATTATACAATGTTTAGAGGTTGCTGATTTCGAAAAAAATGATATGATGCAAACTGATAATTCTGTGACATCAATTCAGAAATTACCTAGCATGGAAGAAATCTTTGTTGATGTATATAATAGTGTATTGGGAGTTGAAGAAATGACGAATGAAGGAGGAAGTGATATCATTTCAGTAGTCACTATGGATGGAATTTCAAAAGATAAAGTGTTTAGGAACAAAACATTGGTTAAGAGAAGTATTTCGATATATGTGATATACAATAACTTTCAATTCAAAGTAAGTAAGTCGGACAAGAAAGAATATGTGTTGAAGTGTATTGATGATAAGTGTAAATGGACTTTTAGAACTTCAAGACTTGGTGTAACAGATATGTTCNATTCAAAGTAAGTAAGTCGGACAAGAAAGAATATGTGTTGAAATGTATTGATTAGAAGTGCAAATGGACTTTTAGAGTTTCAAGACTTGGTGGAACAGATATGTTCAAGGTAAGGTATATTAAAAATGATCATATATGTTCAAATAAGATCATTTTAGAAGATCATCGTCAAGCAACCAACTCAATAGTAGGAGAATTTATTATGTACAAGTATATCTCAACAAAAACAACATACACTCATGCAGACATTATAAGTGACATGATGAATTCATATGGAGTGTCGATGAGTTATGAGAAAGCTTGGAAATCTTAAGAGAAAGTATTGGAATTGGTGAAAGAAGATCTCACATATTCATATGAAAAGCTTCCGGAATACTTGTACATGGTAGAACAAACAAATCCTGGATCGGTTACAAAAATTGAGACATATGATGACAACAATTTCAAGTACATCTTCATGGCATTAGGAGCATCTATTCAAGGGCGAAAGTATTGTAGACCTGTTATAGTAATAGATGATACATTCTTAAAAGGTAACTATGGCGGAACACTTTTCACTGCATGTACGCAAGAGGCCAACAATAACATATTTATATTAGCATTTGGAATTGGTGATCTAGAAACTAATGATTCATGTAAGTGGTTCTTAATTATGTTAAAAGAAACTTATGGTGAGTGAGAAAGATTGTGTATAATCTCAGATGGACATGCAAGCATAAAACATGCAATTTGTAAAATGTATAAGAATGCAATGTATGGTCTATGTTCCTATCACTTGTTAAAGAACTTAAAGTCGTCTTTTGGCGGGAAGAAAAATGGAAAGAATATTGCAGGACATTTCAACAGGGTTGTAAGAGCATATTCTACGAATGATTTTGAGTTCCATATGAAACAACTTGATGAAATAAATACAGTGATTCAATCACATTTAGTATGTTATCATTGTTAACTTCTATAATAACTGATATCACTTTTTAAACAAAAAGTAATATAATGTCGTTTTTTTGTTAAAAGTAACATGATGTCACTTTTTGTTTAAAATGTTTGTAACTGTTGATAAAACAAAAAAGACATTTTGTCACTTTTTTGTTAAAAGTGAGTTTAAAAAGTGAAAGTCATTTTTTTCTGTTTTCGGATAAATAAATATTAATATTTTGAATTTTATTTGTGTAGAAAGATATTGGTTATGAGAAATGGTCAAGAGTTTACATGACAAATAACAAATTTTCTACAATAACTTCAAATATAGTTGAATCAGTAAATTCAGTAAGAAAATGTTGTCCAATAAAGTCTTTATTGGAATCGTTAAGATATTTATTACAACAGTGGTTTGTGAAGCATATAAATGGTGCACAGATAACCTTCACAACACTTGCCTCCAAACATGAGAAAAAATTGAGAGAAAAGTTTGTGGAGCCAAAGAAAATGAAGGTAAAAAACTATAAACATGCTATTTTGTTGTTATTGTATGCCGGGATTTCTATTATAACATGATTTGCAACCTCTATTCATATTGAATTTTCACTTTAAATATTCATTTAATATAAAATAGTGACAAATTTATTGATAGATTATTTTGTTGTATTATTCACACATGTATCAACTTCAAGTTCGATATTGTACCGTTTATGATGGTTGTACGTCATATTTGTTGAATATGAAAGAAAAAACATGCACATGCAACCAATTCCAAGTGGACAAGATTTCGTGTGTGCACACACTTGTGGTTATTGCAAAAATAAAGAGAGATTCATATTCATATTAATATTATTTGGTATGTTATACAACAGATATGTATATTCAAACCTATAGTGGAACAATTTTTCTACTTGGAGATCACAACGATTAGAAGTACCGGATGAGATAAAAGCAAGAGTAGTATTTGCTCATAATCCAAAAATAAAATTCGAAAAGGATACCATTAAAATGAGAGAAAATTCAAAGTGCAAAATGTTACAGATGTGAGATTAATGACTATAATCGTAGATCATATCAAAATCCAACAAATGTGAAAAAGAATCCACAAAAGAAATGGAAAATTGGAAAACATACGAAACCAGATTATTTGATATTTTTTGTTTTAGAATGTTTTTCAATTCAAATATTCAAAGCAAAATGTCAATTCTGAAAAAAAGTGACGATGGATTTTGATGGAGATGAATTTCTTAAAAAATTGTTTGATACGTATATGTTTATGTGACAATGTATATTATACTTCATTGACATTGGATTTACAGTTAGAAGCATTGTTACTTAATAAATCGATTAGATTCCAGCATCCTCCGCCTAGCCTTTCAGCATAAATACAAAATGTCAAACTACAACAATCAGTGACATAATGTCACTTTTTGTTAGAAAAATGACACGGTGTCACTTTCTTGTTAAAAAGGTGATATTATGTCACTTTTTTCACATGTTAAAAGTTACAAACATATTATAGTTAGGTAACATATTGCAATTCTTGAACACTAGTACTAATATTGATCGATTACATTAACAATATCCCCGCTCCATTGGCATTGTAAAAAAAAAAAAAACACATGTTCAAAACTTTAATAAACACATCTTTAGAAAAGCATACTTAAAAACATATAATGTCACTTTTTTAAAAAAGTGACATTATGTCACTTCTTTGAATAACTGGTTATTTCATGTCTTGCTAAACCAGATGATATAGTGTAAGTAGCATATGTTCGACCTCAATTATGCCAAGTGACATACAAGCGACTAATATGTTAAAAAAGTGATAATATCATCGTTTTAATTGTCACTTTTTATTAAAAATGTGACATTTGTCACTTTTTGTTCTACAAGTTGCCAGCATGTTAGAAGTTACAAATATGTTATAGTTAATTACTAGTACTAATATTGATCAGCTACATTACCAACATCCCTGATCCATTGATATTATAAAGAAAACATGTCCAAAACTTCAAAAATTAACAAGTGAAGATGTCTTGTCACTGTTAACATTATCATATTTTTGTCAAATCAGTTATTAGATACATCAACTACCAACCAATTTATATACATCCACAAAATATTCTAACAACTAAATCAGTTACTAGATAACAAGATATGCCCGCTTCTTCTAAATCACATTCTTCTCTATCACATCAACATATTATTAATCAATATCCTTTTGACACTCATTCATTATCTGTATCCTAATCCTCATCTTGCTTTTTCTTTCCATAAGCATATAATTGAACTTCCAAGTTTCTTCTAATATGGGAATGTTAAATATTTTTGGCATTTCATTTAACTTTCAGTTAATGAAGTACTGGGCATACTTAATTACATATATTTCACAATCTCTACTGCATGTAAAAAAGAAAAGGAATTTAGACAATTAAGTACCTGAATGTCAATTGAAAACAAAAAAAAAAAAAATCTTTAGAATGCAATCTAACATGTTATTCTGCCGTGGAAGTTTTGGAATAATTTTTACAACCAATGGGTTCAAAGTATCTTCTTCCGAAATGTCTTTTCCCTCAAAGAAGATAGTATGAAAAAAACGATGAGGAATTATTATCAGAAAATTTTTTAACAGCCTTAATTATTAAAGTCTTCCTCACAATCTTGTGATACAATTTATAAACATTAAGGCACATATGTTGGATGTCAAAATGACAAAGAATCTAATGGGCTGAATTTGACATTCTTATTGCCATAAGCACATGGTTAACAAGTCTCCAACTTGCATTACACGGCATATATAACCCGATAACATATGAAAGAAGTAAAGTCAGTTTTTTTTTTTTAATCACACTTATGTTGGCAAAATTCAGCATACAACCCTCTAATTTGGCTATCAAATGAAAAGTCTGTGGTTGTAGCCTTTATGCTTATACGCTCTCCATGCCTTAACATCTTCCTCAAGTAATAGAAACACGCATCGATATGCTAAAAGGAAAAATTACAAAATCAATAATTGTACTAAAAATTATATAAAAGAATCTTAAAATACCAACAAACAAAATAACTTACCTTGTCTTCAAGACATTCGTTCGCAGTAAACAATTCATACCATCATTATTTTATGGATATAACAATATCACTAAAGTAGAAGCAATGCTTGATAATAGAATTTTCATCATTGAAATATTTATGCCTACATCACATAATGCAAAAAGTCACATGAAATATCATTTATTGGATAAAAAATTCACAAACAACAAATATTTGTAACTTACTTTTTTTTATCAATCCCTTCATGTACCAAATCTCAAAAGTATCAACATCACGTGCCATCGGAGGGTCCACACAAACTGAGAATGCAAAAGTGCATTTTACAATATGTGTCTTAGTTCTCGGTGATATTCATTGGCCCAGGGGACTGAAGAAGCGCTGGAGGTTTCCTTTGTCTCTTCAACGGTATGTCTGGGGTCACGTCATCGTCAATATCAATTGTTTCAAAATTTTCCTCTTCCATTCCAGTTTCAGCTTCAATCGCAGCCCTGACTTTCACAACCTTTTCCTAGACTTCATCTTTTAATTTAAATTTGTTGTCAAGCACTTCAATTCTATCTTCATCAGTTGCTGATGCAACATGCTGGAACATGAACAAACACACAAATACAAATGTCAAATTATATTAATGTAAAAACAAACATAAGTTATGAGGAAAAAAAATCATAATAAAATGAAAATACAAGTACTCGATTTTTTGCTAAACTATGAGCAACAATATCAGCAACTCTTAACCAATCATCTTCATCAAATTCTATTTCATCATTCAAATTCATTTCAAGTGCCTTATCACTTTCTTCAATTCTCTTGTCACTATTTTCGATTTCCTTGTCATCTTTTTTTACTGCATTGTCACTTTTTTCAACAGACTTGTCACTTATTCTGACAGGTACCTCAACATCTTTTTCCCCACCACTCATTTCAAACTCTATGCCTAAAGAAAAACTAGAGAAGTCATTAAATACCTTATCTGTTTCATCGGGTAAGCTCTCCACACCATCTTACAAAAAAGTCACAAAGATACATGAAAAAGTCACAAAGATACTCAGAAGTGACAAAAACTCTACAAAAAATTACCAATATTAATTTTAAACTCGAAAACTCTTAAATAACTTCATTGGTTTTTCATTAACAGCTAGCATCTTGTCTACTTTGCATGCCAGATTTTGTAGACACTCCACTAATTCTTCATTCGTTTTAATCATTTCTTCAACATCTTTTAGACGGTCCTCAATTGGGTTTGACTTAATTTTAACTGCGAAATCTAAAATACATTTTAAAATTAGATCATTTGATTGAACAACATTTAGTTCAACCTTAGATAGCTGTCTCAAAAGTTCTTCATTCGATTGTTGAACTTCTTGAAAAGAACACAGAATAATAAAAAACAATAGATTGAAATGACAGAAATAGTAGAAAGAAAAAATACCCACAAACCTCGTCAATCTTCCATTTGTTTTTCTTTTGTACGGACCTTCTAGCTCGGTCAACAGATTTTGCTTTTTCTTCATCCAATAACTTTTTCTGTTGAATGACAAGACGCTCAAAATCATCATCATCTTGGTCAACCCCCAAACTTTCAACAAATAAACCAATTACATACTTTTCTTCCTTCTCTGCCTCAATAGGCACAATTCGATTTACTTCCAACTGAAAAATATAAATAACAGAAAAAAGTTAAAGACATAAAATAAATAATAAAAGGGTACAAAACTTACTTTAATGAAATAAAAAATGCTTTTCCTTAACCCCACGGATGTCACATGCTGATTACTACTCCAACTCAACATCCGTGGACACTAAGGTTTATGCTTAATGCAGTCATTCTTCCGAGCAATAGCACATACAGTTTCATAAATCCATACTTGTAAAGTAACTAGGAATCCTTTCAACCTATACTCTAAAACTTCTTTTCCATAAAAATATTCTTTATTCTCTGATTAAATGCACGTTTTATGGATGATAGAGTCATACTAAGAATTTCTATATCCCACGGAAAAAAATTCAACTCCTCAGACTTTACAAGATAAAAAAAGAGTCATCAACTACCCTATGATACAATGTATCAAAAATGAAGGATGTAATCAGATAAAGTATGCCTATATCAACGACTTCTTTATCTAAAGTGTTAGTAGATAAATTGAACAGCGGAGTGAATCAGCTCTTTTAAGGTCTACAAACACTTCTTGGACCTCTTTCGTTGAGATGTTTTGGTAATCTTTGAAGTACTATTCTTTCAAACGACTCTTCTTTCTATATCGGTAAAGTCACAATTTTCAGTACATTTAAGCCACGATATCAAACAAAACTCTTCAACTGAAAATCTCACTAATTTGTCACATATGTTGAACCACATTTCATTTGAATTAGTCTACTTAACTTGTCTAAGCAACAACCGGTGTATCAATTGTCGTTGTAATACTATTTCCTTCAAATCAATAAAGGCGCCAAGCATGTATTCTTAAAAGAAAATCCTTTGATATGAACTAAAATTTTCATTTAATTCTGTTATCACCTCATGTGGAGCTAGTAATATCACTTTTCGTTTGAACCAACATGATTGAGGAATTAACAAATCTTAATCCTACAAAAATGAAAAAGATACAATTAAAATAAAATTCAACAAAACATACATGCATTAGGACAGTCTGTAACATACACATTTGTAACATGTTATAGTGACTGAAAATATGTTTGTAATATACAACTACTAAAAGAGTGCATACACTCAACAAATGAAAATGAATAAATAAGTAACATAAAAGTTAAAAAAGTCACAAAAACTAAAAAAAAGTAACATAAAATCAAAGGCCTATGTATGAGTGTCAACTCATATTTGCCTAGATTCAAGTGAATCTCTAGATATGCAATGTGACAACAAAATAGCATCCAATTTAAGTCATGATCATTCAAATTGTTAAAAAGTGATAAATATGAAGACAAGTTAAGTAGAAGTTGACCACTTATGATACTACAAGATGACATAAAACTCTTTTCTACTTGCAAAGATCGGTCACTGTGAATGTATGCACATGCATGAATCACTTTTGGCAAATATTAAAAAAAGTGATAGAAAATAACAAAAAAGTGACATAAATTTAAAAAAGTGACTATAAGAATAGTTTTCTAACAAAAAGGAATGTTTGATTGTATGATGCTACATGAGCAATGAATTAGAATGTTAAAAGTCATCAAACAAACTTCAAATTTTGTTTTACATATGCTATTACCATTTTAAAGGAAGCTATAAATGACACTTTAGTTTCAAACGCTACACTTATACAAAACTGTTAAAGTCTAAATCAAAACATTTTCAAACACATTGTCTCAAAATTCCAAAATAAGCCCAAAATCCACATTACAGCAATAACAATACCACATAACAAGACATATGAAGTTATTAAACTACAAAAAAAAAAAAAAAAAAACAATATTATATAATGGGCAAACTAATTAATACACTATTCAAATTTGTCATCATCTAATCACATGCAAAAAACTGTGTTGTTTTACACCATCTAAGACATAAATTTAATAAGGCATAAATTTCGAGTATTATAATCATACATAATGCGTTTAATCATACATAAATTTAACACCAAAAAACTAAACATAATGCACAAAAATACAACAAATTTCAAGTATTATTATCATACTAAAAATGTTGCCACCTAGGGTTTATAAAAGGATGAAAAAAATTTGATCCTCTTCTTTGAGGATGGTTCTTCTTCGAGATTTCTTTGCTTCTTTGAGCAACTTTTTTCAGCCATTATAGAAATACGAGTTAATAATCGAAATTGAAATTAGATTTCCGAATTTCAGATAAAGGGTTTGGCTATTTAGGAATCGAAATGAGAATGAGATAATGAAACCGAACATATACGAAGGGAAAACGAAGAAGAAATCGATGGAAAATGGTAAAAAAATGGAGATTTATAGTCGGATTATGCTCGTAGATAAGGAATCACACATGGAGTTTTTAGATTTTGCCTCTGGACGATTTGTACGAATGAGGATGTGAATCCGAATGGATACGAAGGGAAGACGAAGAAGAAATCGATGGAAAATAGGTCGGAAATGGAGATTTACAGTTGGATTTTGCTCGTATGTGCAGATTTTTTCGATTTTGCCTATGGAGATTTGTGGCTACGAATGGGGGATGATATTACGTTTCTGGGGAAGAGGGGGATTAAGGTGGTTAGGGCTTGTTGTAGTTAGTCAAGTTGGGCTTTGGTTTTACCAATTTAAGTTGTAATTAATACTTCCTTAAAATGTTTAATTAGTTTAAGGATATTAATCAAAACACTGTAAAAAAGAAGGGTACATGGCCTAATTTCCTCTTTTTTTTTTCTTTTATAGGCCCTTTGACTTTGGAACTTGGACATAATAAAAGTAGGACCATACTATATGTGGAAGTTATATCCTGTTGGCCACGTGATTGGATCACTTTTCGGTGTCACAAATTAACGCCGTATATGAGAAACTTTTATTAGATGGTTTATTTTCTAAAATTTCATTTAACTATTATTTTCTAGATCATTTCTAACTTCGTTCCAACTTATTCAAAATCACTTTTTGAGTTTAATAAATATGATTAACTATAAGCTATCAAATAAGCCCAATATTGCTATGAAAATATGGTCTAATTTGAAAATTAATATTATTCAAGTAGTTTACTTTAATAGATTATAACTCGAATTTGATTTAATCAAATTAACATTTTCTCAAGTCAATAAAATGTTCCATTTAATATTAGTTTTGAAATAGTCGAAAATTTTCAATCACCAATAAACACACATTTGGCTTAAATACATTATTGACATCAAAAATTAATTTTACTTTATTCCATCAAACTCTCATGATTCTCACTTCGGTCTTTAAACTTAAATAGAATTTGCTAAATTGTACCTTACTTGAGATTTCTCAATTAATAATTCTTGAAAATTATTATTTACTCTCGAATAATATTTTCTCCATCAACAGGATCTTTACTAAATAATATGCTACACAATATTTTGAATTTTCAGAGATTTTTTATTTTGATACTATATCTTTTGAATTATATAAAATTTTTCGTTTAAAATATAAATTTATTATTTTTTACACGTAAAAAAAACTATGTTTAAGGACCTCATAAAAATTTTGTTGTTTAGGGACTCGAAATTCTTAGAGATGGCCTCGGTAAATATCCCGAAACATATTTTTGGGAAGGGATATATTACCAAAACAATTTTTATTTATTACACCACATTATAAACACACCCACAATAAAAACACATTTTGATAAATACACCACAAACAATTTACAAATACAAGCTAACCCAATTAAAAAGGGAAAAAAAAAAAAAAGGAGTCCACCACATACATGCCTTTTTCAATATTATCCTTTTCATTTCAACCCGCTCCCCATCAGCTGTCTCTCTTCCTCCACAAGCTCATTTGGAAATACATCAAAGAATCATACTCTCTAGAAAACTCCAGCAATATTTTTTTTCTTTGACATCTCATTTGCTCCCTATCCAGTTCCACTCTTCTTTTTACTGATCTATCATCGTTTTTTTAATCCACATTGACATTCTAATAACACGTAATATCCCAATTAAAAAATATGCCCACCATAAATATTTCATGAACCCATTCCAATATTTAATCATACTACATGTATATCTTGTTTTACATCATTTTTAACATTGTATCACGTGTTGATACTTAGACAATTTTTTTTTTTTTAAATAAACAAACTTTCTAGCCCAATACTTTTTGAATTTACACACAATTTAAGACAAGATGTAACCCATGGAATGTACACTTAGCATAATTCTCCAATATTATCTTCTTCTTTGATAAGCTCAATCGCCCCCCACCTCCATCCTAAATAATTCAACAGAAAGCACAAAATTTGGAAATCTTTTTAAAGAACTTTTTTCAACAACTTAGCTATTTACTGCTCTTGAAACTTAATTAAGTGGGTACTGCAGTTTTAAAAATTTTGCCAATTATCTTTTGCTTGATTTGGATGTCAATAGAAAGAAATATAAACTCCTTTTTGAAAACTTATCCAAACAAGTTTTCATTTTTAGAACATTGGTGGCGGAGAAGGGTTAAATTGAAATTTATTTACATATGATCCTTATGTTTCAATACTTAAGTGGTTATATAATGTAGGGAGGTTGAAAGATGAGTGTCTACTTTGTGAGGAGAAAGGGAAGATTCGATGTGAATTTTGAACTTTCACTGTGTAAAGATTTGTTGAAAATTAGGGTTTTATATATAAGATCGTGGTGTACATTACTATAAAAGAGAAGTAAAAATGATTTTTTTTAAAAATAATAATGATTATTTATGTCATTTTACTTTTCACCATTTTAGTAAATATAAAAAATATGGCGTGACAATAAAAATCATGGTGCTAGTATAATCACCCTTTTAGGAACAAGATATAATGAAGAAAAAACTTGCTTGTTCAACAAATGAAAAATTCAAAACTGTTCTATCTGCCATTCATGTGAGAAATTCATATTGGATGCAGTGATGTGACATAATCTTTACAATTCCACATGCATCTATAGTTAAGTTGATACTAGCAGTCTTGAGAAATAACTCTAGGAACATCAAAGAGTGCATGTTAAGAACGGGACAAGAAATTTATCGAGGGCAATTTGATGCTTAAGTTAATAATTTACAGAAAGCAATAGGGATATATATTTTGTGTAATTTGGAACATAATCAGGGTTCTAATTGACTAGGTTGACTAGGTTGATAGTCTTGTTTGGATTTGAATGGTAAAAGTCATTTTTTTTGTTGACGTAGGAACCCGCAGCCGCTACTCTTGAGTGCGCACCGGGTAAACCTCGCTCCATGTGCAATAGCCCGCAAACCACACAGGAGAGATAAACCGCACTAGGCAAGCCCTGTGCGACATGCTCGACCGAGGAAGTGTTGGCAGGGGATTCGATCTCGACCGAGAAAGTGTTGACAGGAGATTCGAACTCGTGACCTTCGGTCTCCGCACTCACCTGCTCCACCAACTCGGCGTATCCTTTGACAATGATAAATATAGATTTTATTGGTTAGCCACTCGTATGATTGGTCTAGGCTCTACAACCATAGAATTGCCTCTTGCACTATACCGAAGAAAGATATCAATCCGTACACAGAGATACCAAATCTTCAAGAACTCTCAAGAATACCCCTTCAATCCACACGCGAACTAACTAGAGTGCCAGTCCACCAAACCTTAAACCGAAACCACCAATAGTAGAAAATTACTTTTAACACTCAAAATGTGGCAAGCAAATTACAAAGCAATCTCACAGCAAAGATATTTTATAGAGAGTAGGAGAAAAGCTCTTGAGAGAGACTGAAAAAGCTACATTAGGTTAACCCTAACAAATGAGATATAGAGCCTTTATATATGCCCTTCCAATGGTCCAGAACTGATCTTGAATCATCAACGGCCATGATTGCATCTTGACCCACCTCACGCTTTTTCTTCTGAATTTTGGTTTCTAAAGCATAGAGATCTTTTAAATAGGGTAAAAGTCGGAAAATTTTCCGTAGTTAACTTCAACTATAATTTTTGACGGTTTTGATCAACTTGTGATGCATCTAGAACTTTTTACATCATATAGGATTGCTAAATGGGCTGAGCCAAGCCAAGTCATTGGGGCTCGACTCTGCTAGCCTAGCTAGCTGGCTCGCACTTGCACATGGAGCTAGCCAAACAGGAGCCGGCTGATTTTCACAAATTTCAGCAAAGCTCACCCACCAACTCACCCCTTGTGAGACGACCCACTAACACCCCTAGTTTTATGTCGTCTCATGAAAACCTAGCTCTATCACATTACATAAAAATGCACACGCTTTTGAGAGAGAATAATTTATGGCTATTGTGTGGGTCTTTGGTTCTTTGCATCCACGAAATTCTTAATAATTTTTGGTAAAAAATCAAGGCTAGAATATTGACGTCTTCGCAGTGGTTTCATATGTGCCAGCCTTGCATAGAGTTTGTGATGTAGGCGAAAGCAATAAATATGACGAACAAAAGAACGAAGCTAGAAATACATTGATTCTTAGCAAAAATACAGAATATTCGATTTGTTCAACAAATCACTTATTTGTGCACAAATACTAATTTGGATTGAAAATTGAAGAAATCTCAACAATTAATGTTTTATTTTAATTCAAAAACAACTAAGTGCCAATAACGCTTACCATATTTAATTAAAGCAACGATTACAATATAGATAGTGACTAAAATTAGAAGATAATGAAAGCCCTAATATATAATTAAAGACTAAATGACCCCTAGTGACTTAAAGTATAAGAAAAATAATTAAAAGATAACAAGCCTCGGCACAGTACTTCAATTGTAGGGCCGAACTGCATCAATTTGTCTATGGTCTCAAAAACTCTATTTGTTTGTTCTAAGATTTCATAGAAAAAGTTTTTTGCATCGTTGTGTGATTGGAAAATGCTTTGAGTAATCCTTTTTCCATACATTTGGAGAACACAGCCAAAGACTCAGAACTCATACCTTGTGCCTTGAGGAAGTCACGAAGGCTGGTGGTTTGCTTGTGCTTCGCGGGAGCGAAGAAGACAAGCATTGTCTCGAGATTATGAAAGGGAGGACTCGTGGATGAAATCGAGCTGTAAATTTTCAGCAGCAAAGTTAGTGTGCATTTGTGAGGTTTAGCAGGGAGCTTTCATATTAGTCTAATAGTACAGCACTTTGCATCTAATATTATCATTGTGAGGTCTGTGATTTTTTTTACATTTGTGTTTTTTATCACATAAAAGAATCAATGTTGGTGTCAATTTTACTTCCTTGCTTCAATGATTTTTAAAAAGCCTATTCTAACAACCATCCCCCTCCCGCCTCTAGGCTTCGATACAGTCAATTTTCGGACCTTGTAATTTTAATAAGATGGAAATTCTCATCCCGATATTTTTCTACGGTTCAATTGGGAGGTTTTATCTCTTTCATGTTGTAGACATCTGAACCTTCATCTGTCAACATCCCTTGTTGAGGCAGTTGTGCTTTTCCAATGCACAACTAATAGCATTGATTACTTCACATCCAACACGTTTGTAATTAAGTAGATGATCCGTCCAGCTTGATATTAATTCACCCAAGCCTCATGCTCAAGCCGTTATATCATACATAAGCTCCGGTCATTACAAAAAATCTCATATGTAGATATCTTGGGTTCGAATCTTGAAGGACGCAATATAAAGCCATGAGGTAAGAGGAATAATTCCCTTTCAAAACGGACAATACGTAAGAGAACTGCCGGACACGAGGCTCGGTTCGTTACGCAGTCTCTTCTTCGTCTATGGCTAAGCAAAACCATCTGCTTTTGTTTCGAAATTTTAGAAGCTTTACTTGTCAACAATGCATGCCCTTTGTGCGCGATTGAGAAAGCATAACCAGAAATACCATGACTAGATCAAACGCTGCATTCTACTTACCATCAAAATATGGCTAGATACACTAGGGTAGACCTTCAGAATGATACATATTCATAAGCTAAATCTCATCAAACACAGATTCTCTAGCTTTGAGAATCTAAAGCATCCGCGATTTCAAAAATATAATCATTATTCCATCAATACTAGGCAGCAAAGAAACAGCTCCATATCAGCATCTGTTCAATTTCACATCGTCAAGACAATAACTGAATATTTTTTCTGTAATGTTCAAAGATTATCGCAAGCAACGACACAAATGTTACTTTTACCCACAGTGGATTTGACAAGATTTCACTTCCGTTATTATTCATATAAATATAAGTTGTTCAAGAGAAGCGCAAACAAAAGAGCACCTTCTAATTCAATATTTGTTTAGCTAGTTCAGTAAATGAGGCAAAAAGAAACATCATCCAGCTCTTGCAGTAAGACTAATCAAGCTAAAATGGAAGAGTCATCGTGGGAGAAAATTTCTTTCGGGACTGAAGCACATATCTTATAATTACAAATATATAAACCTTAAAAGATTATATTGGAAAGGAAAGCTAAGAAACATCAACACGGACACGAGATATGTGTCGGATACGTTGACACGCGATTTTTTGAAAAAGTTTCGAAGCGATACTTCGCCGACACTTTGATTAAAATATTATTTTTATACTTAGTGCATCATATATATAAATAATTAAATGATAAATAGAAATCAAACTTGACATTAAATTCATACATGTTTCTTAATAACATAAGTTCAAAAAGTAAAAACGAAATTAATTACATCATTCATCTTGAACCTTGTCAACATCTTCATCTCCATCATCGACAAATACTATCGCCTCCAATACCGGTTCGTCTAGAAACAAAATAGCAACTTCAAGCACAACAACATCTTCAAATGTATCAAATGCATCTCCACTGATATCCTACATTTTTGTCTCTCCCTGTGAGTATTGTGCACTCCTCCTTGACAAGAGATGAAGATTGCTACGGACGAAAACTAAATTTTCCGCAAGTTTTGGAGTTAGTTTATTCCGTTTAAGAGAGTGTATAAGGAATAAGTACTCCAATTTTGCTCACAACGAGATGAAGAAGATGGTTGCCCCAATAATTTCAAGGCATAACTTTGAAGCCTAGGTGTGCAAGCATCATAAATAACCCACCAAGTCTTCGGGTCCAAGTGGTAACGATCATGGATAGATTCAAAACCACCAAAGTCGTCTTCCATAGCTGAAAATTTGGCATACTCCTTATTCCCCATATTATACTCTTCATTTGACAAGTACCTCTTAAAGCATTTTATTCTCTCTCTCAAAATCTCTACATTTCTATGTGGAGCAAGTCGAGTGGGATCCTCATTAAGCCATTCCTCGCTATAATACCTAAACAAGAGGAAAAAAAATTAAAGAAATGACAATTCATTCAATAACTAACTAAAAATATTAAATATTATGAAAATGTAAATAAACAATAAATGTTTGAACTAGATTTAAAAATTACCTTGGATTTAGAGAATGACACAAGCAATGAAGTGGAGTGTTATTTTTGTTCCAACGATCTACAAGTGTATGATAAACAACGTTGTAGAATGATGATTCCTATTTTTTAAGCTTTTTTCTCATGCCTATAAATTATTCCCCACTTTGTCAATCATTGTATCCCACATGTCGTAAACCAAGTGAAGGCAAGGTTTATCTATATCACAAAATCTAAGCATGTCATAAATGGGAGAAGGAAAGGAAAGAACATAACTTATAAAGTCCCACCAAATATCATTAAGCACTTTCAATTTCACAAAACTTGCCTTCGTCATGCCATTTTCTCGATAAAATGAATATTTTTCACTAATAACCCAAAGCTTGAAGACCACATTGGATAAGCTTAAATCTTTTTAATATGACAATAGTAGAAGCAAATCGTGTCTCCGCTACGGAAAGCAACTTCAAAGGCACAAATTCATTAAACATTGCTAGTCTCATAGAATGGTTCATGATAAAAAGAAAAAATTTACAATCATTACATCATCGTGAAGATTGGTAATCCAATTGCATTCCTCATATGTGATCAAATTATTTTCAACATTATTTGCGGCACAAATGTTCTTCAAAGTAAGATTTAATGTGTACAACACATGGTGTCCAAAAAATACGAGGATACTCCAATTCAATTTTTTGCCCAGCACCTTTGCAATTTGGAGCATTATCGATTATTACTTGAACTACCTTTTCATGACCAATTTCATTTATAACCTCCTTCATCAAGTTAGCAATAAAATATTTATCTTTCGTTTCACCGGAACAATCAACCGCTTTTAAAAACATTGGTCCACTCTCGGTCACCACCATAAAATTAATTAGTGGCCTTCTTTGTGGATCACTCCTTCCATCACTCACAATGGTAACTCATTTTTCTGTCCACGTGCCTTTAATTGGGTTTAATAACCTTTCCAATTTTTTTCTCTTTGAAGAAGAATAGTTCTCAACTTGTCATAACTGGGAGGCAAATACCCAGAAATTCGACTATTGGAAGCAAGAGTATATGAACTAATGTAATAAGGATTTCTTGCAAGAGTAGAAGGCAAACCACTTGAATAGAACATTCTAGCAATTTCGGAATCCAATTGGTCACGTGTTGTCACATTAAAAGCATTTTCTATTGAACTTTTTTTTTCTCCCTCCAAAACATAATAATCCTTAGAACTCATATTATCCTACGGCAATGGTACTCTTTTCCCCGCCTTAGTTTGCATTCTCAACTTGGCTTCATCTTCCATTTTTTTCATTCACATATATCTTTCAGTTACTTTTCCACAAGCCCCAATTCTACAACTTTGTAATTTTAACAAATGTGTATGAATTTATCTTAGTTGCGTTACAAAAATTGCATTACCAAAGAATTTTACCATCCTTTTCATAAATTTATCAAGTTTTGTACCGAAGAGGTTTAGATAAATCATCCATAGCATTACCATTCATAACTTCAAAAGAAAAAAATTCAAATAGTTAAATAAGAGGGAGTGATATTACCCGAAACTTGGAAAAATAGCTTTTTTTTTTTTTTATCTTGCAAATGATTCTTCAAATGTGGATTGATGAAATTTTTGAAAAAGATGAAATAAGAAAGAAAAAATTAAGTGGATTTTTGAATTTCTTTTACAATTTTCGTAGGTTATAATGAGGAAGAAAAGGTATTTGACTTTTTATACAAGTTTGATTTTTAATTGAAGGGTAAAATGGTAAAAAAATTGATTCAAATAAAATTTTACCTGTTTCTTTTGTCAAAGAATACAACTGGAACAAAGAAATATTGATTAAAAAAACCGTACATTACATTACTAAAAGAAAATTTTTATAGTGGTGGACCTAACAATTTAAAAATTGCATTAGTTTAGGTAAGACTTTCATTTCCTTTTCATTTCCCTGAACAAACTCTTCATATCTTTTCTCTTCTCTCTTTCTTCTTTCCGTCCCCAGACAACTTCTTCCTAGACAAGTAGCCGCCGGTTGCATTTCTTCCCAGGTTTTCAACGGTCAACGTTCATTTCTTCTTCATTTCTTCCTCCCATCTATATTTCATACTGATTTCTTCAAGTCAGCTGCCTTTTCTCGCCTCCGATAGGAATCGGCGACGTGTCGAATGCGTTCCGGTGACCAATACATGTCGGACACCGATACGCTGTCACCGGCAGCGTGTCCATGCTTCTGAGAAGGAAAGTTTCCTTCGCAGCTCTAATGTTGTGAGACAATGTTCTTAACATACCTCTCAATGCTTGAGACCCCATCCTCTGTGAGCTTCTAGCCAATGTCCATATTGCATGTTTACAATTATATTGCAAAAACTCAAAACATATATAACAACAGTATCTGGAATCAAATCTTGATCCATTATTAATATAGGTACTACAATTAATGGTAGTGTGCAAACAAGTAGACATGCAGATGTAAATTTGCAGCACTATATTAATCATCATACAAATTTGAGTTGGGTAAAAGAATCCTTTTCCTCTACTATTATAGTAATCATCATAGCAGTGCAAATATTTCATTTTATTTCCTTATCCTGACATTGGGTCGACATACACTAAACTTCTTTACAGACTGGTGCATCAAAGAGAAAAAGCCTACTAAGTAAAATGTACATTGAAGACGAAAGTATAGATAAATCAAGGAATTATACCTTTAATATGCACAATAATCAATAATTCAAGCCACAGGTCTCGTGCCCCAAATGTAGTTCATATGATGCTGATACAGTTTCTACTCCAAACTACCATTTGTGGTTCACAAACTTTCTCACTGTAAAAATACATAGGTGCTAAATACATATTTGCATTACCTAGAGGTTTAATAAATATTCTCCTGCTTAACCTCAGCACTTCCTGAAGTCGCCTTTGGTGCACTTCTCTTGCTTTGAATTTGGCGGACAAATTCTGCAACTACCACGTGGAACTTGGGAGCAAGCTTACTTGTCGAAGAGACATTAAGACCTGCCTTCTTCAAAGCACGTGCCACGTGCTTTTCAGCCTTTTGAAAGTGGAGAGGGCAATAAGAAGGAACTGTTGATCTTAGTATTGGTTTCCCACAAAGTATAGGTCCTGTAGGCGAACTGGCACAAGACAATTACAAAAGAATATTAAACAATTATTCTCAGTAAAGGTAAGATTACGGGATAGAGAAAAATTAGTACCCAGAAAGGTCTTATATTGGTTTGATCTTGTTGCAGATATACAATGTGAAGTATTTTCTCCATAACCAAAAAGGAAGGGGTACAGAATATACAGTGTCATCAAAAAATATATCGCTACCTAAACTATCCACAAAAATGGGAGAATATTAACCATACTTCATGACAAGTATATCATACTTCAGATCGAGATTCTAAACATATTCATGATCAATGAGATACCCAATTGCAACTGATTGTATGAGTAACAATGACACCAATCAACTATGAAAAGTATCATCAATTTAAAATCTATACTCCAGTGTCATATCTCAAAATTTCATCTGATGCATGCAGAAAAATCAGATTTAATGTAATGATCACTTGCTATTCAGATCTTCATAATAATCTTGTCGTTCATGACAACTTGGGCTGGAGAGAAACTAGGTCAGAACAAAATAAAAATAATTTACATTGTTCTTTTCTACATAACATCGAAACTGAAAATCACATAACAATCTAAAATGCCAAGAAACAATTACTAGGAAAAATACACCACCTATGATGCTCAGACTTGGGTATGGGTATCGGGTATGGGTACGTATCTAAGTGTCAGATCTTTTATTTTCTAAAATGTAGGATACGAGAACATGGCTAAAAAGAGTCCAAATTTTAGACACGGGTACGTGGGTACGTCTTTCACACTTCAATTTTTTTTACTAATCCAGGATATATTTTTGGATAGACCAAAATTAATTTTTCACAATGAAAGAAATGGATATTTAATAAGGGATTAAGATGAATAAAATATAATTTGGAATTAGTTTTCAATTATGAGAATAATTAAATGTTATATAATATAGAAAATGAGGAACTTAATTGTAATTTGACTCAGTGGAGTACTAAATAGCATTATATAGAACTTATTTTTATTTTATACAAACAAAACCCTAAACCACCTAAACAAAGAGAGAAGGAAAAAAAAAAAGAAGAAAATGGAAAGAAAAAAGAAAGAAGAAAAAGAAGGAAAAATATAGCGCCACCGCCTTTTTCCACCATCTCGGCGACGACATTAGGTTTATAGAGAGCAAAAGTGGGAAAGAAGAGAAGGGGAAGAAAAGGAAAAGGAAAAGAAAAAAAAAAGGAAGAAGAAAAAGAACGAAGAAGCAAAAACAATAAAGTGTCCGGTTGAAATTTGGAAGATCCAATATATATCCCATACTCATAACCATGTCGTGTCGTGTCCGACACGGGTACTCCAACTATTTCGAAGAGTCCGAGCATCAGATTACACCACTAATCTACAGCACGTAATACACATCTTTTCACATTTTCACAACAGAAAAATTTCACCAAGCGAAATCATATGGTGGATACTATGCAGCAAGAACATCAACATGTACGATTAGAATTAGTTATTGGATACAATCCTCGATACAAATCTTGAAATCCACCAACTTAGTCCGAAGCTCATAACACTTGTTCAGTTCCCATGCTCAGGCATACCTCTTCCATCACAAAAAGACTACCAAGTGGTTCTAAGGAAGCTAGAAAGTGCGATGGCAAAGGAACTCAGTACTTCATTCAATAGCTACTTCAGTCCTTTTGTCAATGACTCATTTCCATTTCCATTCCCCTGAGCCTACCCAGAAAAATGCTCCTTGTTCTGGACTATTACTGATGTAATCATATGGCTCAATTTGTTCATTTTTTTTCCAGCAAAAAGAAAAAAGAGTTCTTCATCTCTCGAAGGCTGAAGAAGGGGGAGGCACACTGAAATATGTCAGCTGGTGATAATACGTGCCAATAGTTTCAAGGCAGACTGTACAACAGTGAGCAATCTATTGAGTTAATCTTAATACTGATTATCTTTACAGCAAAAAGAATGCAAGTAAATCTTTGTGATCATGAAATGAGCCTATTCAGCCATATATAGTCAGATCCAACAATAAAAAAGAATCACCATAGATAATGTCCTCTTACTATTTTGTCACAAAAACAGTTTACTTTCAAATGAACACCTATTAAGTTGCATGATCTATTAAATTCTAAGCTAGCTACTTTATGTCCACTAACCGAAGGATCAAGCAGAACTTCTTTTAGCGTGATCAAGCAGAAATCTGAGTTGGCAATTGTCGTCTAGTCTTCAACCCATTTAGGATAGACTTGAGTGACTTTTGCATTCTTTATTTTCATCAAATGGCTAGGAGGCATAAAAGATTTGCTTTTTGTGCACCAGTGGCAGAAGGGATAGGGAGCAAGAGGGAAGGCATCTCTCGAATACCAAAAGGGGAGAAGATGGGAGAACTCGAATTTCAAAACCTTCGGACCCAATGCTCAGAAATATAAATAGGAATCTAATTACTAATCTTGTCAGGAGCGATATAATTGTTCAGATTTGGAAGTCAAAAGCACATATTTCTATTTTGACAACTTAATTTTTTTGTGAGACTATATCTAAATTTTAGAAATGGCCATAATCACCCAAGATTAAACCCCAGCTTGGTTTAGTTAAAAAAGTTGATAAAAATCTATATCCAAGTCAACAATTAATTTTAATCACACATTTCATAAATCCACAACTTTTATCAACTTTTCAATTATATATTTCAGCATTTTTTATCAAAATATACTAAAAATCTAATTTTTTAGCTAAACCATACAAAGGCTAAATATCTCAGAGAAAAACACATCTAATGCAATTCCTTACTTCTTGAAATATTCTCTAAATCTACCATATGGTTTGGTGTCTTGAGATAAGAAACAGGTCCAATTTTTTGAGGCTCTAAGCTCCTGTTTGGCGGCCATTTTTTTGGAAAAGCGTCGCTTTAAATAGTAATTTTTTGGAAAATGTGTGATTCAAAAATACGGAAAAGTTTTGGATTTTACGTGAAGAATATTTTATTGTATGAATGCGTAGTTGAAAATGAGTACATAGAAAAAAAAGTTTTGGAAGAATGGAAGACAAATAGGAACTAAATATGAATGTGAAATCTAGTTTAGGTGTTGGATTCTGCATTCTCACATGTAGGTGATTTAATATTTTGCTGCAGAAGTTACTTAGATTCACCAAAAACCGTAAGAACTGAAACTACCAAAAAAGTCACTAATCTCATGAGTAACAAGCACAAGTATTTTATCTTACGACAAAAACTAAAGCATTGAAAATGTGCCTATTCTTGATCAATATTAGTTAGAATAGATTTCCAAAGTCCTGAAACATCCACAACCCATATATCAATGTATGTCTTTCTAACACAATGTTCAAGAAATCAACTCATACAATAAAGATAGTACAAATTTGGTCAATGAGGTACCATGCTAGGAGATCAAAATACAAGATTTCATAATAGAACAAAAGAAACGCTTACACTCCAGGTCACACAATCCACAACTTCAGTGTGCTGACTGAACCTCTCAAGGAACGTATTTGGTTGACACACATTAAATGATCACACTTGCACCTTATTTAATGCACAAATCTGTCCCATGGATACTTTATCTAAGGTAGTGTGTTCAAGACACATATCAGATACCAGCATTTCTTGAACACTCCACCAGGAACATTTTCCTTTTCTATTAAAAATTTTTAACTCAAATTTTAATGAATAACAAATAGGAACTCATATTTAAAGAATTTCAACAAGAAAATTAATAACATATATAAAATTAAATTTATACTATATAAATGAAAAAATTTTAAAAAATTAATCAACATGCCGGCAACGTATCGTGTCAGTACATTTTTGAAAAATTGCATGTCAACGTATCCAAACCGTGTTGTATCGGTGCATCATAGATGCCCAAAGTACCATACCCTGCTCATCCTTTATGGAGATGAAAATGAAGAGTGATTTAATGTTTAATTATAGATATACATACTCAAACGCTCCTGCATATGTGTAAGGCTTACAATACCTAGTCTTTTACTTAAATATGTCATGTGGGATGAATGCAAAGGTAAAGCTATTTTTCATAACTTCCCAAATGTTCGTATCTCATGAACTTTTGAAGATTCTCGTTCCATTTATATTACATTTTTAGTTATACCAATAATAATTCATGAAAGTCTTTCTATGTATAATCACATTCTAAAACTTTTCTCATGACTTTAGATGCTTTGGGCACATGAGATCAAATTCTTCAAGTCAATGTGCAGGCATCATCTCCAACTAACATTTTTAAGGCACTGTTTGGAATGAAAATTAACACTCCCCAGGCAGTTCATTCCCAAAATCAAGTTGCACTATTTGTGGCACAACGTAAAAGAAACCAGCAAACACATCAAATTAAGCAGAAAAAGAAGATGAATATTTTGGTTAGGATTCTCATTGTAGACTGTATAACAATATCAAAGTGCAATATTTGCAAATTAGTGATTGGTGGGAACAGCCAAGACAGAACCCTATGAGCCGAATAATCATGTTTGCTCAAGCATTATGAAGCAAGGAATGGAAGGCGATAAACTTGGTTCTTTCATCTTGGTATTCTCCTCTAGATAGACAACATTATATGGATTCTCTTTCTTCTTCAGAATTTCTTCAGGAGAGATGCAGATGAGTTGTCTATTACAATGCTTTCCTGGTAAGAAATTTGAAGAGAGGGAGCAAAGGAGGGAGAGAGGAGATATTTGGTCTCTTCACAGAACTATTAAAAACTAAAGTAAATTTTGAAAAGAGGAGGGTCCTTTTAATCATCAGTTTAACACAGAAAGTATTTACGTAATTCACTTTAAAAACTATTAAATTCAATGTTCAAACAATGGCATTAAATAAATGACATAAATGTGATATCACACTTGAGACACATAATTTGTTACAACAATAACGACAAGCTTAGTCTAAATGGTTAATCCTAATCAACTTTGGGACAACTACATAATCCTTTTTCCCCCACCTCATTATCTCTTACACAACATCCACTAAAAGGTTCAATGAAACAAATTGCTTTGCAACCACATCACACAATGTTGAAGTATATGGACGACAGGAAGTTATGCATTATTTCTCATAAACATTTATGGACTACACACTTCCTTTTTCACCATCCGTTTTGATCCACCACTACATAATGGTCCGACAAACTTAAATCTTTTGCAATCAAATTAGGTCATGTTAACTTTGATTTGTATCTCTTTATTTTCTAACTTATTTCCCTCACATTACATAGCTTTGTTAAATAGAAAATTATTTCCATCCAAATAGACATACCACAACCATCTAAGTTGTCTATTCTCTTAATTTATCCTGAATTTTAAGTTGTTGCCATGCATCGTTATTACTAATTGTAACACATTCATCTTATCATCTATGTATCTCTAAAATTCATCATATGAACATTTTCCCTTCAATGATGTAACAACCCTTACCATGTAATGTTAGTTGGTTTAATAACTGTTAATCACGTCATCTAAAAGTTTAAATGATTAGAGAGAACATATTTATTTATTTTTGTTACCTCCCACATGCTCCCTCTACAAGACAAATTCATATATTTATTAAAGGTTTGACTTAGCAAAACCCATGTCTAGGTCCTAGTTATGATACTATGTTAACTACTTCATCAAAAAGCTACCATTTGAGAGGGGGTATTAATTTATTTAATTGTTGTCTTCAATAAAAAATTCCAAAGGACTTAAACCTTTAGGTAACATGTATCTTTGGGAATTCTATATTCCTTCCAACAAACTATACCCATACATAATGTTCTTTTCAAGTTCTCAGGCCTTCTTGATAACTGAATCTACATACTTAACCCAATCACTCTTTAGGACAACATGATCCCTTATCTTCTACGACGCACCGACATGGACACGTGTGACACACATTTTTCACAACAAGTGCTGACACGACACGTCGATTAAATTTTTTTAAATTCTCCATTTATATAGTATAAATTTAATTTTACATTAGTTATTTATTTTTCTTATTGAAATCATTTAAATATAATTACCTATTTGTTATTTAATAATAACTTTGAATTAAAAATATATAATATTTATATAAAGAAACAAAAATGACTATGGTAGAGTGTTTGAGGAGTATCGTTATTCAACACGGACATACTACCCTAGTAGAAATGACCATACAATAGAGCGGCTATCTTTATTATTATTATGAGCAAACATTATATGGATTATTTCTTAATTCTTCATAACCCAATACCTTTAAATTCCTGACATACACCAAAAGATCTTGTCAAACCTGCTCCTGTACACAAACGGACAGTAATACAAAATTCTCAACTACTACCACATCTCACATCCGTCACTACTCCATCATATACTTCCATAATAATATAGACATATATAATAAATATGTTTTGCCCCGTTAGTTTTCATGCAGTTTCTTCTATCTCCAAAATAAAATTTATACCATATTTAAAAAAAAAAAAAAAAACTAACAAAATGGAACTTGTTCTGTTAAAACCTCAAGTTACAATTGTAATATATACCCAATCATTGTATCCTATAATCGTATAGTATTATTTGTGACTTAGACACTTTCATAATCCATACTTCTCTAATATAGTTTAAATTTCTACCTTTACTGTTGCGTCATCAATTAAATAATTTATTGAAATAGTTCTTCCATTTTTCACCAATCTAATTTTTATAAAGTAAACTATCTACTTTCACATCCTTAATCACTAATGCGGATGTTAATGCAAGTTAATTTATTTTGCAAATTGTTACCGTAATAATTTCTTTAATTATATTGACATGTTATGTCCAAGTAATAATTTACAGTTATCCTTTCTATGCTTCATATTTCCTACTCCAAGCCATTTGTTGCTAAGGGTGGGGATAAATTTCCAAAACTAGTCGAACCAAACAAGAACCAAATTGAATTGGTTAGTGCTCAGACCAATTCAATAAATAAAAATTAGTTTTGGTAATTGTAACTGAGAATCGGACCATTCAGTCAGGTTTCCGGTTTTTAGCTTCAAACCGATGGAAAGCTGCTTCACCATATTTTTTTGGATAATTTGCGTAAGTGAACTGCACTAACCGACATCATACCTTTCTCCACTATAAATGACAAACAAGAAACCCTACAGACATATGACGCTATATCGCAAGGTCCTTTATTAGTTCAGCTTTGGTCTTTCTTGTTTCTTCAGTTGTGCATTTTGATCCCAATTTTGCTCTCTTACAGTCAAAGACCCAGCACTATTTGTCTTTCTCTGCAGAATCTTAATTGAGAGTCAGCAGCAACTGCAGACAGAAAATGGGAGGATTCTTTCTCCAGGTTGTTATTCCAAAGAAGATTTATTGGAGTCTAGCATTCTGTATTTCTTTACACTAGAACTAAAGATATATGAGGTAGACATTAAGTTTATTACATGATATGTTCCCTCATCTTTTCTTGTACTAAGATGACCCATGTATTCTCTTCATATAAATGTGTGCATAATGGAGGAATAGAGAAACGCTGAATGATTGAAGTCTCACAGTTTGATTCAGGTGTGATGTGTGAAAGAAACTTCAAAATAGTTGGTGAACTGATCAGTGGGGAATTAAGTTAAAAATTAAGATCAATGCAAAGGATAGAACCGGACCGACAAGCCCTGGATGGTATGGGTCCAGTTCATTTCTGCCTTTAAAATTTTGAATTTAAACATTTTTGGTCCAGTCTTGAGTAAAAGCAAACCAAGCAGATTCTTTACCACCCCCATCTGTTGCAATAAAAATGTCACCGCAGCAATTGCGTTGAATTTATAAACTTTTAATGCTTCTAAACGTGCAGTTTCTCATAGACAATGTATTCTACCTTCGAAGAAAATAGCATTTTTTTATAAATTTTTAGCCTACAATCAGCCAATTGTCCACACAAAAAAAACATCATTTACTCAGCCAGAGCGGCTAATACCACACCAGCAAGCCATACCAACCATACATAAACACAAGCCAATAATCCCGAGCACACAAGAATATAAATGATGATTACCGGTGCATTCCATTTTTTTAAGATTTGGGGTTCATATTAAAAGGTCAACCTTATTAAGAGGAATAGTCCAAACTCTTATAAATTGGTCTATGTTTTCATCTTTATTCGATGTAAGATTTTATCCCTCAACGTGATCCCGCAAGATGGTGGCTCGTTTGAGCAGACAAATCTTGAAATCTGTGTACTCAATCTTTTTTCCTAGATCGGATTGCTCGTTGGAGTTTAATGGGTCCTGATATCAAGATAGTGACTCGTTTTGTGCAGACGAATCTTGAAATCTATGTGCTCAATTTTTTTTTACTCTTAATCGGATCGAATTGTTCGTTGGAGTTTAATGGGCTCTGGTACCAAATGATGAGTAGCCCAAACTCTTATAAATTAGTCCATATTTTTATCTTAATTCGATGTGACATTTTATCCCTTGACACATTTGTGCCGCTAATTAAGAGCAATCTTTAAATAAAATGTAAGAAACACCAACAATAATTGATAAGCCCAAATGACACAACCCAAAAATTAAGGTGCAGCAGACAAAAAAAAGGCTACAATAGCCCGCGTGAAAACGCTGTACAGTATTGAGAGAAGATGTACAACGCACTAAATTATATACAATTTAAGGGAAATATATCAAAGATAAGAAGCAAACCTCTTAATGGAGAAATTGCATGCCTTGTACAGCTTCTGCTTCGAGTCAGACAATATATGCATATTACAAAACCTTGTCAATGCCATGGCCTTCGCCTTGCAACCATGAACCCCACACCTATTAATAATATTATTCCCATTATTAACCACTGGATTTCCATTCTTATTACCACTCCCATTATCATTCTCTTGGATTAATCTTGTTCCATCCCCGCGATTCGAATTGATTTTCTCGTTCTCTCCATCTTCTTGAAAAGGGCTTTTGCCGTACTCCCAGCAGTACTCTCTGTACTTGATTTTGAGCTCCTCCATTAACGCCCAGTAATGGTCCCGGTAAATCCGGCTTAGTTGCTTGGCCCGGAGGGACCGGCGTTTTAGCACTTCGGGTCGGGTCAGATACTCGGACTTGGATAAGGCCAATTCCTCTTCGGGTCCATCGATTCGCATTGGACCCGTTGAAAATGACGACGAAGGATCAATCATGTCAGCGGTGCAGGGTTTGGCGTGCACAGACAAGGGTTTTTGGTCGGGTCTGCAGGGGAGGGGAGGAGCAGAAAGGGAGTTTTGGTGGTGGTCGGCCGTAGGTAGCATGACTTTTCAAAGAAACAAGTCTTGTGAAGATTAGAGAGAGAGAGAGAGTCGCGTGGTTTTGTTTCTCTAGTATATAAATAAATCACTTGGAAAGGGACCTTACTTTCAAAGGGAAGTACTGCTGTGGATGCGTGTTGTACAACAGATTAGTTTTTGCTAGATGAGTTTCAAATTTATTTCCTATTTGGTTAATAGGGTACGCATTGTTTTGCTGTTTTCAGTTTCCATTGTTTTGTAAAATACTGAAAACGTATATTGTAAGATGCTCTTTAAAAACAAGGATAAACTCATAAATTAAAACTCGAAAAGCATTTTTGGCGTTTTATTTATTTTCAGTGAAAATTTTGAAAACACTCAAAATATGGAAAACAAACGTTTAAATAAAATTTTACAAAATAAAAATATAAAATTCTGACACATAAAATTAAAAAAAAAACAAAAATCAAGAAATAAAATCAAGAAAAATAAATTCAAAATTATAGAAATTTCTACAAAAAATAAAAATTATAATAAATAACAAATAACAATAGCCGAAGCTCTTAATGATTATTTACACATAAATTCTAAAAAAACTATTTATATGAACGCATATAAAAATATTCTTTGCCTACATCATTAATTTTTATTTCAATTTCAAATATTTTAAACTCAATTAAAAAA
>CAIGRP010128238.1:0-11421 GCA_903798385.1 Fraxinus cuspidata | reverse complement strand
TTTAGGATACTTACCTTCATTCATAATGAAGACTAATATATTTACTCATGGAACAATGTTGTTGATCACTATCGGGTGAACTTTTTTTTTTTTATCAATCTTAGAAGTTTAATGTTGTTTATCGATTTTACTCTAAGTATAGTAAAAAAATTTCTACTTTTATTTTTATGTGAGTACGAGAAAATATAAAGTGAAATAAATACAAAATTAGTTAAAACATTATCAAATCGTTTATGAGGAAATAGCATATAATTTCGGTTACGAGCTCTAAATTTCACTACAAATATAGTTAAAACATGTTTTTTATTAATTTTCATGTGGATACGAGAGAACATAAAGTGAAACAAATACAAAAGTTGTTAAAATGGAACTTAGTCATTTAAAAATGCACGTTGAACAATTACATGTTTTTTTGTTTTGTAAACCATATACCCTAAAATTGAAACCCTAAACGACAACTCTCTTTTAAAATAATCAGATGCCGTTTAGGGTTACGGGGTATCGATTTCATTTCAGAACTAGTAAAATAGTGTTTGAAACATCATACATGACTTGTACACATTGAACGACTACACATGTTATGATTTGAATACAATACTTGCTACTTACGTTTTTGTTTATTGTTAAGTGTATCGTAGTTTACAACTAAATTATGGAGTGGCTCGCTATAGTTTGAACAAATGTGTCGACTGCAACATCGAAATATAGGCTAAACTCTCATCCCTAAACTTTCATATGTTAAGGGCGTAAATGAACCAAAACGAACACTAAATGAATGGAAACGTTAGCCATACGTTTAAAATGACCAAATGCCCTTTTGGTTCACGGGGTATCGATTTCACTCTAAAATTAGTAAAATATGCTTTGAAATATCATACATGACTCGTACACATTGAACGACTGTACATGCTATGTTTTCGATAACATACTTGCTGCTTACGTTTTTTCTCTATTGCCAAGTATAGTATAGTTTCCTATCAGATTATGGAGTGATTCATTATAGTTTGAACAAATTTGTTGACCGCAACATCGAAATATAGTTAAATCTTTCATTGCTAAACTTTCACGTGGTTATAGACGTGAATGAATTGAAACGAACAGTAAATGAGTAGAAATGTCAGACATACGTTTAAAATGGCCATATACCATTTTGGTTTGAACAAATAGTGATGCTATCATAGTTACTAAAAACCTAATCAAAATAGCTATTAGAATTTATCAAAGACCATCACAATTTCAAGATTCAATTCAACAATTAACATTCATTTATCCATAACAAACGTGACTGAATATAAACGAATATTAAATGAGTAGAAACGTTAGGCATATATTTAAAACGACCAAATGCCGTTTTACGTCACAGCGTCTCAATTTCACTCAAAAACTTGTCGATCGTAGTTTGAAACATCTTAGAAGACGTGTACACGTTGAATTGGCTAATTTTTCAAGTTTCTTATCTCAAAATTAGAATATAATGAAATTTGTATTATTTATCTTTATTCGTAGTGAAGTAGAATGTAAGTTACTTACGAAACTATAGTGTTGGTGACTATCGGATGAACTTTGTATCTAACTTGCTATTCAAATATGGTAAAAACTTGAATTCATTTAATTTTTATATAAATATAAATGAATATAAAAGTGAAATAAACACAAAACTAATTGAAATGGCAACTAGCCATTTAAAATGTCAACATGCCATTTTGGGTCACAAGATTTCGATTTCACTTTAAAACTATTTGATCATATTTTTGAATATCTTAAAAGACTTATATGAAGTTAAACAAATTATTTTTTTTAGTATCTTATCTATAATTAAAATATAATGGAATTTAGGATACTTACCTTCATTTATAGTAAAGACTAGTAAAGTTTACTCATGGAACAATATTGTTGATTACTATTGGGTGAACTTTTTTTTAAAATCGATCTTGGAAGTTTAATGTGGTTTATCGATTTTACTTTAAATATAGTGAAAAAATTTCTACTTTCGTTTTTATGTGGGTACGAGAGAATATAAAGTAAAACAAACGAAAAATTAGTTAAAAACATCATCAAATCGTTTATAATGATAGCATATCATTTCGGTTACAAACTCTAAATTTCACTCCAAATATAGTTAAAACATGTTTTTCATTAATTTTCATGTGGATACAAGGGACCATAAAGTGAAACGAATACAAAATTTGATAAAACGACACTTAGTCGTTTTAAAAGGCAACATGCCATTTTGCCATTGGTTTTAAATTGGGCATGTTATGGGATTTCATAAATTTTGGTTTGAAATTGGACATATTTATGACTTTTAATACATGATAACATAGACTAAAAGTTATTTTACCAAACATTATTGACTATAGACTATTTTACCAAATATTATTGTTGACTAGGCTTTTTAAGCAAATTTCCCACCATAAATTATACATTTTATTGGTCAAACCAAATAATTGGTCACAAATGCTCTTGATCTCACGCCACTTCACTTTGCCACCACTCTATCACCCCCGGCACCACACAAACGATGCACCACCTCACCATCACTCCACCATCACCACTGCACCCCACCACCTCCTCAAGTCTACCATTACCTCTACCTCCGCCACCCTCCCACCACAAAAACACGAACACATTCACAACTAGAGATCCAGCACGCCACCAACTGCACCAACAATCACCACTACCAACGCCTTCTCAAATTTACCATCACCTCCACCTCCACCTCCACCTCCACCATAACCACACCAACACCACCACATGCACCTCATCTACAGCTACCAACGATCGTTAATCCGTAGCCATCCGAAGATCACCAGCTCAAATCCCGAACTTCACCTCCACAAGTTGTCTACAAAAGCAGTTTCATGTGCATATACAGAAAAATATCATCTAAATTTGTGGAGATTAGAATAAATTGGCATTTATATGATATTTTGAAAATTGATCCAACTCCTATTTTTGTAAAATCTATTTGTTAGGCTTCAAATACAAGTGATTTCTCAACATCTTAAATTGATTGAAATTGTAAAAAGTAACTATCAACCTTTGTTGACCAGTCGTCTAACCAACGCCAAATGGTGTGCCACCACCAGCAACTCTAAATTTGTAGTCGTTTGTGGTGATGAGATGGATTTTTCGAGCACAAAATGGGCTCATTGGCGACAATCAGAGAAATTTAGTTTGTTCGTCAACGGAGGTGGGGACACGATATAGCTTGAGTTCTGTTCGTAGGTAGAAATGATAGAGATAGCATCTATAAACAAAGAAATGGTACAACGAGACGAGAGGGTGAAGAGTGAAATTGTAATATAATCTAACTTTTAATATAATATATTTAATATTAAATAATTTATTTATAACATGATTAGTGCGATAAGGGTAATTGGCACAAAACACCCCTAACATTTGTCTCTATTGCGAAGTATCCCAATATAAAACCCCATATATGACCTTTTTCTTTAGAAAATGCAACATTTTCTTTCATTTTCTTAATAAAGCTTTGTGAAATGAGGAATATCCCCATCTTTAAATGAAACAAAAGAAAACGAATGAATTATAACTGTAATTCCAATTTTTTTTAAAAAAAAAATGCAAATTAGTCCCAAATACATAATTAAAAAATAAAATGCCCATATAAGTTAGTTTTTATCTTCTATATCTTCAATGAATTTGTTGTAATTAGTATGTATGTATGTATGTATGTATGTATGTATGTATGTATGTATGTATGTATGTATGTGTGTGTGTGTGTGTGCATGTTCATCAATTATATTATCAACGATTATCAATAGTTTATTGATAAAAAGAGATAAGCTTGGGTCAATGGCATCAATGGTTTCTTCGTCGACCATTAGCAATCAAAACACTATTAGTAATCGTCGATAATATAATTATGATATTGTCGTTTTTCATTTGATTTACATATATATAATATATAATAATTAATATAAGTTCATCAAAGATTAAATAGAAAATAAAAACTAACTTATACGTCGATATTAAAACTAACTTATACGTGCACTTAATTTTTTAATTATTTATTTGGGACTCGTTTGCATTTTTTTAATTTAAGAATGCAATTGCAAGTAATTCCTTATTTTTTCTTCTTTTCTTTTTATTTTATTTAAACACGAGACTATATTTGTCATTTCACTAGGTTTAATGAGAAAATGGAAAAACATATTGTATTCTGATAGGAAAATGTCATATAAGAGAATATTATGCCAAAATGAAAGAATAGACGGTATTTCACAATAGAGACAACAGTTAGAAGTGTTTTGTGCCAAATACCCAAATAATAAACTTAAAGTCTGATTATTGAAATTGAAAGTTAAAGGAACCAAACTTATGGTTTTGAATTGTGACCAAAATTCCATTGTGAATTAATATTTTGGTTGAAAATAATTTGTTGTTGTTGTTCAAGAGTCATTGAAGAAGTCAAGATATGGTTTTGACAAGTTTTAGACAAAGGCGAGGGGCCCAAGTGCTCCATCCGGGCTCCTAAGCACCATTCAGGATGATTTGGAATAAGTTTTGTCTAAGACAACACTCATGTGCTACCTTTGCCTTGAGCTAGGGCCCTCGACTTGTGTACTCTTCATAACATTATAAATACATTAGATTTAGCTGAGAGCACAACAAATCTTGTAACAGCAATCACTGATCTTGATTTTAATCTAGTGAATTCTCCTATTTTGCCCATGGTTTTTCCCATCTTAGGTTTTCATGTAAAATCTTGGTATTCTTATTTGTAATTGATTTATTTCATCTACAATTATCTAGCTTTATTCCTAAAAAATTGGTATCACATGGAGATTAATTTTTCGCATGGCAACAGTAAAATATGATATTTCTTCTATTGGATCGTAACAAGAAGTTTTTGCTTTAGCGGGTGAAGATGCAAATCATGCTCGCGCAAATGAATTTGGATAATGCCCTGCTAGGGTTTGACAAAATACCTTCTACTTGGGCGCAAGAAGAAAAGCAGTGTAGGGATCGAAAAACCATGTTACAAATTCATCTACATATATTAAATAATATTCTTTAGGATGTTCTTAAGGAAAAAGTGTTGTTGCATCATGGTTGAAACTAGAGCAGCTTTGTATGACTAAAAGTTTGACCAGTAAGTTACATTTGAAGTAGTGCTTGCATTCTCACATATCTCCATAGGTACGTCTATTGGGGATCACTTGACAATTTTAAAAGAAATTGTAAATGATCTTGAAACTATGAAAGTTAAATATGAGGAGGAGGATTTTACAGTGATATTGTTATGTTCACTGTCATCTTTACATATGATTTTTAGACACACTATTTTCTATAGTCGTGATACTCTTACTTTTGATAAGGTCTACGATACCTTACTATCAAAGGATAAGATAAAGTATCTTCTGGTTGGACCTGAGAACTAGGCAAAGGGTTTGGTTATTCATAGGAGAAATCACGATAGGAATCTTGGTGGTAATATAAGGGACAGATCGAAGTCTAGATATAGAGAGAAGACATTACACTCTTGTAAAAGGAAATAACAGATTAGAGCTAACTGCTACATATTAAAGGACTTGCGGATGACTGTTATTAAAGATAAATGAAAGCAATTCGAAGAAACGGTGCTATAGGAGAAGGCCAAAGTAAATGAGAGCTATTGGTATTCTGACGGTGATTCCAATCCTCGTGTGGATTGAGTTTTTTGATTTGGCTTGACATCCTATATGTGTCCCAATAAGGACTAATTTACAATATATGAAGTATTTTTAAGAGGTGCAGTGATTATCGAAAGCAACACACCTTGTAGAATAGCTTAAATCGGATCATCAGGATTAGAATGTTTGACGAGATAAAGACACTAACAGATATGAGACATGTTCCAGACTTGAATAGGAATCTCATATCATTGAGTACCTTTGATGCTAAATGGTACAGGTAGACTAGTGAAGGTGAAGTTCTGAAGGTCAACAAATGAGCTCTTGTTGTGATGAAAGTAAGAAGAAGCTAAACCCGATTATATGTATTGCAAGGATCTAAAATTACAAAGGATGTAGATATCACCACTTCATCCTTGTCTGATGAAGAAATTACTAATAGCATATGCAAATTGGGCATATGAGTGAGAATGAGATTGTTGAATTGAACAAAAGAGTACTAGGAAGATGAAGTTCTATGGGCATTGCATTTTTGAAAAATAAAATATGGCCAGATTTATGAAAGGGAGTCACAATATGAAAGGAACACTTGATTATATTTATTCAAATCTTTGGAGACCGTTGAGGGTGCCTTCTAAAGGAGGTACATATTATTTGTTAACAACAATTGATGATTTTTCATCAGGTTTGAATTTTTTTCTTGAAGCAGAATACTTGTATATTTGGCACCTCCAAGGAATGGAAGACAATGCTTCTCAAGCAGGTAAAACGTCTTCACACAAATAATGGCTTGGAGTTTTGTGCGAATTCAATAATTTATGTAAGGCAAAAGGGATTATGAGGTTCTTAACATTGTGCCATACTCCGCAGCAGAATGGTGTAACAAAAATAATGAATAGGACTTTGATGAAAAATGTCATGTGTATGCTTTCAATTTCTGGATTGTCTAAGATATTTTTGGCTAAAGCTGCTTCTATAGCTTATTTCATTATCAATCGTTTATCCTTAATTGCTATTGAGAAAAGACTCTAGAAGATGTATAGTCTGGTAATCCTCATCATTACTCATATTTGAAATTATTTGGTTACCCAGATTATTCTTATGTTGATAATGGGAAGTTGAAATCAAAGTTTAGAAAGTGCATCTTTTTTGGTTATAAATCCTAGGTTAAGGAATATAAGCTTTAGTATCAAGAAACTAGTAAAGTGGTGATTAGTAAAAATGTAGTGTTTAATGAACATGATACGGTTCAAAATTTACCTCGAAAGGAATATGGTGTAACAACTCAGAAGGAACAAAGTACTCAAGTGGAGTTAGAGATCAGTTAGAGATCTAAACCAGAGTCTTCAGCTCAATCTTGTTAAAAAGTGATTGAGAGTACTACTTTGCCACCACTACCAGCGGTACCATAGTATTCTATTGTTAAAGAAAGACTTAGAAAGGTGATTAAACCTCCACAGAAGTATAAAAAGCTGACTTGGTAGCATATTCATTGAATGTGGCTGAAAATATTAATTCCAGTGATGAGCCTGCAACATATAAAGAAACAGTTAGTTGCAATGATTCTGGCAAATAGGTCATTGCTACGTAGGAGGAGATGGAATCACTTCATAAGGCACATGGAATTTGGTGAAATTGCCCAATGAGATAAATGTTGTTTGTTGTAAGTGGGTATTCAAAAGAAATGAGGGTACATCCAGAGTTGAAGATGCCAAATACAAGACAAGATTAGTGGCTAAGTGTTATAGTCAGATTCTAAGTGTAGACTTAATAGATATGTTTTATCCGGTTGTAAAGCATAGCTCAATTAGAGTTTTACTTGGTATTGTGGCTAAATATGATTTGGAGTTTGAGCAGTTAGATGTGAAAATAGCATTTTTGCATAGAGAACTTAAAGTGGACATATGTATGCAGAAGCTAGAGGGTTTTATAGTTATTCATTCGTGACTACTCGTGACTTTAAAAGAAGCAATTATGATAGTTGTGTGTACTTTAGGAAGTGTGATGATAGGTTGTTTATATAACTACTACTTTATATTGATGATATGTTGATAGCTGCCAAGGATAAAGAAGAGGTAATGAAAGTGAAAGTTTACCTTAGTGAAAAGTTTGATATGAAGGATTTAGGAGCAGCAAAGAAGTTTCTTAAAATGGAGATCTTACTGGATAGGAAGGTTGGCATATTATACTTGAGATAGAAATTGTACATTGAGAAAGTACTTTATAGATTTAATATGATGAGATGTAAGTACTCCCTTGGCAGCCACTTTAAGTTGTCATATGTTTTGTATCCATAGTCAAACGAAGACAATGATTATATGTCACAAGTTCCTTAAGCAAGTACAATTGGATTGCTGATGTATGTTATGGTTTGTACACGACCAGATTTCGCACATGCAGTCAATGCAATTAGCAGATACATGGAAAATCCTAGCAAGGAATATTGGAAAGCAGTACAATGGATATTCAAAATACTTGTGTGGCTCTACTAATGCTTGTTTGCATTTTGGGAAAAATACGGATGGAATAATTGGGTATACTGATTCAGATTATGTAAGAGATCTTAATAAAAGAAGATCACTTATAGGGTATATGTTTACTATTGGGGTTGTGCTATCAGTTGGAAGGCTACATTACAGAAAACAGTAGCATTATCTACTATTGACATATAGTAAATGGCTATTACAGAGGCTTGTAAGGAAGTTATGTGGTTGGGGGGATTGTTTGGTGAATTCAGTAAAGAGTTGCAGATGTCTACAATTTATTATGATAGTTAGAGTGCTATTTTTCTAACAAAAGATCAGAAGTTTCAATAAGAAGACAAAGCACATTGATATGGGTTGTCACTTTGTGCGTAATATGATTACTCGTAATGATATTGTAGTGAACAAGGCTGATACTAAGGAGAACCCCACTGATTTTTGACAAAACACTCCATGTTGCCAAGTTTGAGTGTTGCTTGGACATGGTTAGTATTTGTTGTTGAACTAGCCCTTAGGAAATTTGTAGAAGATGTAGAGAATTTATTGTTGAAGAGTGAAGAGTAAATTCTTGCATTGGAATTTGTATCAATGTAGAAATTTGTTGAATTGTAACCCAATTTCATTGGGAATTGATGTTTTGGTTGAAAAGGAATTGGTGTTATGGTTGAAGAGTCTTTGAAGAAGTCAATATATGGTTTTGACAGGTTTTGGACATGGATAAGGCGCTCAATAGCCGCATTCAGGCACTTAGGCGTCATTCGAGGTGATTGGGAATGAGTTTGGTCTAAGACGCATTGCCCAAGCTCTATGGACGAGACGTTCGAGCGTTGCCTTTATCGCGAGCTACGACACTCAAGCGGCGATGTTAACTGCCGTGCGACAGTTTTCCTATTCTGATGAATTTCTCATTTCCTATTTCATCCATAACACTAGAAATGAGGTCTTAAATATGTGTGTGTGTGTGTACATATATTTCATGATTTGTATACTTTTCATAATACTAGTTTTTTGTCCGTACATTGTACGGGTTATACTATTTTTACAGTATTGTTAGCATGATCCTTGTAGATAATTTTGTGAATCATCATAATAAAAATAAATAAATAAATAAAAATTCGTGTGCGCACTAAGATGAAAAGAATATATATCTCATTTATTGCAAATGTTATTCTTATAGTAAAAAAAAAAAGTTTCATGCGCGCACGGAGGTGTCGTGTACTTGTAAAAAATTGTATAGATGGATTGAAGCTCCTTGAATAGGAAACTTCCAAATTCCAACAAAATATGCACAAAATGAACAAAAAGGAAGTTAAAATAAATAATAGACCATGGACCGTGTCTCCTTAAAAATACGAAGACACAGTCCGTGTCTCCGTAAAAGTACGGAGACACGGGACACAGACCGTGTCCCCGTAAGCTCAGAGTTGAAGACAAACATTTGTTGAAATTTGTTAACTGGGAAGATAAAAACTTAAATCTTATGAGTTTTACAAATGATAAACTGAAGTCAATGATCAACCTAATGAACTGATGTGCAAAATCCATCTCTAACAAATGAAGTACTGCAATCCATTTTATTAAACAAAAGACAAAAATCCATTTTTGACGAATAATTTTCAAACAACAGGTTTACAGGAACACGTGTTAATTTCCAGTTTCAATCAAATCTGTCTCAAATGATAGTAACAACTAAAAGAATTTACACATAATATAATTAACTTAATGCAAGCAAATCGAATAGGAAGGTGATTGGTGAAATGCTTAATGCATTCTTACCCTCAAGCATGGATTGACTCCACCAACTATGGCCAATAAACTGATACTTCAAATAATAAAACCATGACTTAGTTTCCAGATTAAGTCCTACCCGTCTCATGTGATACTTATTAAAAAGGAGAATTTACAAGCAGTTGGAGCTACTATAACCAATAAACTAATCTCTTAATTTTAGATCATTCATGCCCAAAATCCTCTTGAAAAGTTTACTATCGAAAATCAATACCAACAAAGTGAATTCGGATATAACATTATTCTGTTAGATGAAACAGCTCTACTTTGTTCTTTGTTTAATATAATCACATTTTATTTATGTTATCAAAAAATGGCAATCCTTCCAAACAAACAAAGTAATTATTGTAATGAAAACAAATTGTCCAAATTCCAATTTTTAAAACAAATAAGTGACTACATGAAACCTTGATTGGAATGGCTAGAATCCACCAAAATTTTTATCAAGCCAATTTTTCATAAATCCAAAATGAAAAATTATTTTCTTATTGGGTCGCACGGAGGTACAACAACTGTCTTAGAGATCGTATTAAAAGTTCTAAAAAATACTTGTAAAAAATTTTATAGATGGATTGAAACTCCTTGAATAGGAAACTTCCAAATTCCAACAAAATATACACGAAATGAACAAAAAGGAAGTTAAAATAAATAATAGAACATGGACCGTGTCTCCATGAAATCACGGAGACATGGGCGTCTCCGTGAAAGTACGGAGACACGAGACACGAACCGTGTCCCCGTGAGCTCAGAGTTGAAGACAAACATTTGTAGCTTTTTTTTGTTTTTTAAAGCAATGGTTGATAAGTGATTAAAATTGAAGTCTTTGATCCAACAAAAAATTATAAGTTACATTTAAATATTAATTTTAGTTGTGCATTCAAAATTATAAATATTATTCACATATTTCATGAAATTCATTACTACTTTTTCACCATTCTTATTATAAATCATTTATAAATTTGCTGAGTGGAGGCTGGGTGATTATAATTTATGATGAATAAAAAATACATTTAACTAAAAATGATTATAAAAATTCATTTTCCAAACAAGCTTGCATTTCTTTTTTTGGCTTTAAAAGTTCAGCATGTTATGGGCGTATAGTGACGTCTCGGCGAAATTTATGAACGCTAACTTCTGTAATGAAGCTCCCATTTGGGTAAGGTTTTCGGGTAAAGATTAATTTAGTGGAATTAGTTATGTGAATGGATCATTCAATTTAGCGTTAATAATTTGATCAATTTTCAAACGAATATTTAAAACTTAAAGTTAATTCTAAATAATTTTTATTAAATCACGCTAAGTATTAAATCACCTATGTGCTTTTATCTTCGAGTCTTCATCAATAAGCTTTATTTTTATGCTTAAAAGAAATATTCATTAGTCGACATAATAAGCTTCGTCTACAGTTGAATGATCTACTGACTATAATAAAATCTAACACTTATGAAGCAATAGCTATGGAAAACACAGATCCGTGTCTCCGTATAAACACGGAGATGTCTGCAATTTTT
>CAIGRP010128231.1:0-11052 GCA_903798385.1 Fraxinus cuspidata | reverse complement strand
TACATGATTGTATGTTTATATGTTGATAATATGCTAATTATGGGGAATAATTCGAACATTATTACATCGTCCAAGAAAATGTTGATAAAATATTTTGACATAAAAGATATGGAAATAGCTTATGTGATATTAATGATTAAAATCTCTAAAACATTTGATGGTTTGTTATTGTCTAAATCATACTATATTGAGACTATACTTAAAAAGTTTCAGGCGTATGACGATAAACCAGTTAAAACACAGTTGACTTAAGTTTACACTTAGCCAAAAATACTGGTGATCCCGTATCTCAATTAGAATATCCACGCGTTATAGGCAGCTTGATGCATATTACCAACTGTAGGCGTCCTGATATAGCATATACAGTCAAAAAGTTGAGTAGATTTATGAGTAATCCAAGTTATGACCACTGGAAAGCATTAGATCGAGTTCTTAAATACTTAAGACACACTGTCAGTTATGGATTACACTACTTAAGGTATCCTGCAGTGTTATAAGGATATATCGATGCAAATTGGATATCTGACACAAATGACTCAAATTCTACAAGTGGTTATGTGTTTACCATTGGAGGCGAAGCTGTGCCTTGAAAATCGTCTAAGCAAGTTTGTATAGCTCGATCCACGATGGAATATGAGTTTATTGATTTAGTTAAAATCGAATAAGAAGCGGAATGGCTTCGTAATTTTCTTGAGGATATTCCATGTATTGAAAAATTGGTACCTGTGATTAATATACATTGTGATAATCAATCGACTATTGCAAGGGCACAAAATAGTATGTATAATGGTAAATTTCAACATATTCATCGGAGACATAATATCATTTAACAATTGGTATCAAATTGTATAATCTCAATTAGCTATGTTAAATCAAAAGAAAATATAGCGGATCATTCGACGAAATGATTAACCAGAAATCAAGTATACCATCTTTCTATGGCAATAGGTCTAAAGTCTATCGAATAGAATCAACATAGCGGAATGAGATCCCAAGATCTTGGTTTAATGTGACAACTAAGTTATGAAAGATTCAGTGTAAAACACTTACTCTCATTCCTACAAAAAGTGCTGGAATAGAAAGTGTTCAAAGATTAGTGTATACTTATAATAATTCATACATCTTGCAAGAAGACGAGAGATGTATTATACTATAGGAGATCACATATATAAGTGTGAAGTTAGGCTACTTCTACGAGAATTTGAGGCTTAATTCTCTTAATGTACTTATGAAACCAAGAGTTGTTCATGGCCAAATTGAACACAACCATGATTGGAAATTGTTAGATGAGGTATGGTGTTGGTACATTTGTTTTAATTTACACAAAATGTAACACCCCAAAATTTCACAATCACTGAATTGTTACCAAAAATTCAATTTATTTGCGGAATGATAAAAAAATACTCTTTAAATAAAAATAACTGGAATATCCATGGTGAAAACACACTCTCAATTTAAATTTTGAACAAATTAAACTAACTAATAATTTAAAGGGAAAAAAATAAACTTAATGTTTTATCTCTTTGATTCCTCTTGACAGTCGCATTCACCATCCCACCACTGTTTCAATCGACCCGAACTGACCTGTAAAATTTTTTAAGATTGAGTATTTAAAAATATCCAGCAAGATATATGCAGTTTTCATACATAATTATATACAATAAAATAAATAGTTCTTACCACTCTTCTTTTATGGAGTATATCGGTGACCAAGCGATACACCCATCTCAGGTCATCTTAAATTTTCGTAGGATCTCTTATCTCTTAATAAAGAACCCGAAAGTCCACTGATAGTTCATGCATAAATGACTGAATAAAAGTATAAGGAAACAAACCACTTGCACAGAAGTATCTTACATTTATTGATCAAACTAAATTTTGAAAAAAAAAATATACGAGTAATTTATAGCTGCTTTATATGAAAGCTGCCGTGTAGAATTCTTTGGTGGTGAATTGTGGGANATAAAAGTATAAGGAAACAAACCACTTGCACAGAAGTATCTTACATTTATTGATCAAACTAAATTTTGAAAAAAAAAATATACGAGTAATTTATAGCTGCTTTATATGAAAGCTGCCGTGTAGAATTCTTTGGTGGTGAATTGTGGGACAATTGCACACTATTTATAGTTGAAATTCTCAATCGAGTTTGTATACAACTAGAATTAAAAAGGATGTATATAATGAATTTGGATAAGAATTGATTTCAAAAGATAGAATTATGATTATTTTTAAATTTTATCAAATTAAGATTGCAATCAAACTCTATCTAAATCACAAAAGATAATCATTATCAAAAACAATATTTATCTCTTTCAATAGATAATTATTTGGCTCAAATAAGATATGAATGTAAAATATATTTCATTTTGGTCCTTATATTTTTAAAAATATTAAAAATATAGTATATAAAACAAAAAAAAATTTATTCTAAAATTTTTAGGGTGTTACACTAACGGCTGCTTCAAGACATCACGTTCACTAATTAGCTGAGTAAATTCGATTGTATTTAACTAAAGAATGTTCAAAGTCACAAGCCACATATCTTAAAGCTAGATCATTGTAGTATATTTGGAATTTCGAAACTAATTCCAGATGAATGAGAAATTGTGGTCGAAAGTTGGAAGGAAAATAGAGAAAAAACCGACCGGAAAAGTTACTATATTCGTCGCTTGCCTATCGCTCGAGTGTCGTTTGAGCGAGGAAGTTGTCACTCGACGACATCCTAGGGACATGTAGGCGACAGTGGTTCTATTTTTTTTGCTTGAGCGAGAAGTCAGCAATAGGCTAGTGACAGCAATAGTTGCTTCTGTTCATAAGGTTGCGAGGTTTGGCTCGCAACACTTCGTCCACAACCCTTCATACTCTATAAATAGGACCATTAGGACGTCCTTTTCTACACACCAATGATATGCAATCATAGCATAACATTATGTTTTCTCTCTCAACCAAATTTTTCATATATATTGCATATAATTCTGGTTTTCTTCATTTTTGTATTAATGAATACATAAACCAAATTTTGCTTCTGTGTTGAAGTGCTACTCACACAAGAAGAAATTTTATTTTGGTAGTTGATCGTCATAAACCGTAGGCACTGTTGCGGAACAAGTTCGAATTATGGACAAAGTGTACAATGCTTGCCTCGACTTTGCATCCATTTGGCATTATTCATTTGAAGTCGTTAGTCTACCGAAATTCTGGCATAAGTTTGTTAAATATTCTACGGGTGTTTGTTTGTCACTCCATACACCATATCCATCCAACAATTACAAGATACAAATCCCGACTCGTAGCTCAAGATTTCTCACAAAGACTAGGAATTGATTATGAGGAAACATATTCTCCCGTAATGGACATCATCACTTTTAGATTCTTAATTAGTTTGACTGTGTCGCAAAAGTTAGATATGCACCTTTTGAAAGTAGTGACTGCATATTTGTATGGTTCACTTGATAGTGGCATATAAATGAAAGTCTTTGAAGGACTTTAAATGAGAGGAACAAATGATACATGTCCGAGAATCATGTTCTCAATTAAATTGCAAATATCATTATATGGATTGAAACAATCCGGACGCATGTAGTATAATCGCCTTAGCAAATATTTGTTGAATAAAGACTATAAAAATAACTATGTCTCCCATGTGTTTTGATAAAGAAAACAAATATTGAATTTGCAATTATAGCAGTTTATGTTGATAATTTAAGTTTAATTGGTTCTGAATATCTCAACAAAACTGTAAATTATTTGAAAAATGAATTTGAGATGAAAGATTTGGGAAAAACCAAATTCTGTTTCGAGTTGCAGATTGAACATTTTCAAGAAATATTATTTGTTAATCAATCTACATAACAAAAAAAGAAGCTTTAAAATATTTTATATGGATAATACACATTCATTGACATCACATATGGTTATTCGATCACTTGATGTGAAAAAAGATCATTTTCGTCCACTTGAAGATAGAGAAAAGATTATTGGTCCCTAAAATGTCATATCTTAGTGCAATTGGAGCATTAACTTATCGTAAACTGTACTCGACTCGACATAGTTTTTTTTTTTTTGTAAATCTCCTTGCAATATATAGTTATATACCAACATAATGATATTAGAATGGAGTTAAACATATTTTTTGATTTGAGATTATTTTATTTTCAAAAAGTAGGGATCTGCTTTAGTGGGACATGCAGATGCAAGTTATCTATCTGATCCACATAAAATTAAATCACGAACAGGATATGCGTTTACACATGGAGAAACAATTATATCATGGAGATATGTGAAGCAATCTTTGACAGCAATGTTCTCAAATCATTCTGAAATTATTGCAATCCATGAAACATGCCGATAATTGTATGGTTGAGAAACATGACCCATCATATCCAAATATCATGCAGATTAACTCCAACAGAAAATAGTTCAACAATATTGTAGGAAGAAAATGTTGCTTGTATTGCACAACTCAAAAGAGGTTATAGTAAAAGACACATGACAAATCATATTTCTCCAAAATTCTTTCATACACATAAGCTTCAGAATAATGACGATATCTATGTTCAACAAATTCTCTCAAGTGATAATGTGACAGATTTATTTACAAAAGTACTGATAATATCTACATTCAAGAAATTGATTCACAAAATTGGAATGCATCGACTCAAAGATTTTCAGTGATCAACATCAGGAGGAGTTACTGTACACTTTGTCCTTCGCTTAGGTTTTACCCAACTAAGTTTTCCTACCAAGGTTTTAATGAGGTGTCATTTATCTTTAATAGTCCAAAATAATTGTACTATTTTTCCTTTGTATCATTTTTTGTCCCATTAGATTTTTATTAAACAAGGTAGATATTTTGTAATATATCAATTAAGGGGAGTGTTGTAAACGGTAAATTTATTAGTGAATGACAGTTATGTCCCTGCAGTCCTAAGAATTATTATCATTGTATCTCTAATTCTTTCCTATAGAAATAGGGCTTTGGTTCTCATTGTAATACACACAAATCTATTGACTTTTATTTTATTTTCTCTTTTTATCTATTTCCACAACAAATAGCATAATTATTTTTATGTAAGGAAATTACACCCACAACTATTTTTTAATGTTCCATTAACCAAGTGATTTGATTATTCTTTCAAAAAATCAGATTCCACCCACACCACCCTAACCTTTACACCATTTCTATCCCTAAATTCTCAGAAGTCCCATGCTACCCCCTGAACGTCGGTCCCCGCCGCTACCACTACCACTGTCCTCCTTTTTTTTTACAATACCAACCGCTGCCACAAATTTTACTCAAACCCTCACCCTAACCATAGTTGCAATTAGATCGTAAAGAGGATAAAAAGGGAAGTAACTTTGAAGACGATGGAACGAAGAGACAATGGAACAAAGAGGCAGCCTCAGATGATGCCGCTCAATCTTGCTATGGTAGCAGTGGTTCAATATCGCATCTTCGCCTCTGTAAATGACCAAGCTAATTTTGTATGCTGGAACTTCGTGTCTCTGCCTCCATAGATTGCTAAGAATCTGGATGTTGCTGGTGGCTGAAAGGGAAGTGATAGTGGTTCTATATTGGAAGTGATGGTGGTTCTATATTTGAAGTGCATGTGGTGGTATTGTGATGGTTGGTTAGAAGTGGAGATCGAGGTGGTAGTTGTGGATAAGGAAATAGTGGAATATGGTCGGTTGACCTGGCCATCTTTCCACAATGGCCGTTGACTATGTTTTAAAAAAAGGAAAAATAAACACTTAAAAGTAATAAAAAGCCATTTTTACCCTCACGTGATTTGGAAGAGAGAAAGGAGAGGAAAAACTCGTCCCTAAAATCGACGACCCATCCGGCCAAAAAATTGACGACCCAGACTGGAGATCGCCAATTTGCAACGACGAAGACTGCTTTTCCTTCATCTGGGCCCAAATGCCCAGTTAACTGGGCCACTGGGCGTCTGGCCCAAACGGTCAAGACGCCCAGTTAGCTAGGCGTCTAGCAGACGACCTAATTAACTGGGCGACCCATTTTTTTTTCCTAAATTAGTTATTTAATTGTTTAATTTATATAAATTATTTTATTTAACTGTTTATTGAACATTTAATTTTAAATATTAAATAAATATTTTATTTAATTATTTATATAAATTTAAATTATTTATTTAATATTTAATTGAAATAAAATTATCAATTAAAGTAAAAAATTACAAAAACAATTAAATGTTAAATAAATAATTTAATATTGAATAAACAATTCAAATAAATAATGAAATATTCAATTAACAATTAAAATATGAAATAATCAATTAAAAATTAAAATAATAAATAATAAATATTAGTTAGTTATAAATAATAAAATATTAAATATTCGATTGTTTATTTAATATTCTATTAATTATAATTAAATATTATTTAAACAATTAATAAAATATTCAATTAACAAGTAAAATAACAAATAATGAAATAATCAATTAAAAATTAAAATAATAAAATATTATTTAGTTATAAATAATAAAATATCAAATATCCGATTGTTTATTTAATATTCTTTTAATTATAATTAAATATTATATACACAATTAATAAAATATTCAATTAACAATTAAAATAAGAAATAATGAAATAATCATTTAACAATTAAAATAATAAATAATAAAATATTATTTAGTTATAAAAAATAAAATATTAAATATTCGATTGTTTATTTAATATTCTATTAATTATAATTAAATATTATATAAAAAATTAACAAAATATTCAATTAGCAATTAAAATGAGAAATAATGAAATAATCAATTAACAATTAAAATAAAAAAATAAAAAATATTATTTAAAATATTATTCGATTGTTTATTTAATATTCTTTTATAATTAAATATTATATAAACTATAATTTGTTTATAAAGCATTAAGTAAACAATTAAAATAAATAATTGAAATAAAATATTTCATTTAATTGTTTATTTTAATAGTTTGTTTAATATTTAGTTACAAAAAAGATTTCAATAGTTATTGTCATTTGGTTATTCCATTATTGCTTTATCCGTTGATTCTTGCAAATAGTAGTTAATGTCATTCGGTTAGCTTAATTTTCTCATATTATGTTTTATCTATTATATCTTGCACAAGATTCTGACATTTGAAATGTTACAGGATGGATTACCATTTGGACGATGCCGTCGGACAAATCCCAAGCAAAGTTACATCGAACTGTAACATTGCCACCTTTACAGCGGTATTAGATTTGCTCGAAAAGGAGCACGCGGGCATATTGAGGCAATCCTGCTTATGGCCATTTTATTCGTTGCGCAGCGTACAGTTTGCAGTTGCTTGATGCTTGCTATGTCGGCTGCTTAAGCGAGTTGACGGAGATGCCCTCCGTTTTGATCTTGTGGGGAAGGTAGTTACATTTTCTATATTCGAGTTCGCCCTCATCATCGGATTGAGGTGTACGAGCGAAGAAGCCGCACAGGCCCGTATTCCGAGAAACAAGAGGCTGTTGAATAAATATTTTCATGGGCAGACGACGGTAACTTTGGGGATCAACAACATCCAAATGAAAATCATCGATCGACGTCTTCCTGTGATGACAGTTGAGTACTCTCTCGAGGATAAGCATCAAGCCCAGCTTTAACCTGTCAGACATATGGTCGCATGCCCTGAATGCGTCTACCAACTGCCCCAGAGTTACCGTCGTCTGCCTATGAAAATATTCATTCAAGAGCCTCTTGTTTCTCGGAATACAAGCCTGTGCGGCTTCTTCGCTCGTACACCTCAATCCGGTGATGAGGGCAAATTCGAATATAGAAAATGTAACTACCTTGCCCCCAAGATCAAAACGGAGGTCATCTCCGTCAACTCGCTTAAGCAACCGACATAGCAAGCATCGAGCAGCTGCCCAGAAAACTTACGCTACACAACGAATAAAATGGCCATATACAGGATCGCCTCAATATGCCCACGTTGTCCTTGTCGAGCAAATCTAATACCGCTTTAAAGATGGCAAGGTTACAGTTCGATGTAACTTTGCCTGGGATCTGTCTGACGACATCGTCCAAATGGTAATCCATCCCGCAACAATTTAAATGTTAGAATCTTGTGTAAGATATAATAGATAAAACATAATATGAGAAAATTAAGCTACCCGAATGACATTAACTACTATCCGCAAGAATCATTAGATAATGGAACAACGGATAATGCAATAATGGAATAACCGAATGACATTAACTACTAAACTCTTTTTTGTAACTAAATATTAAACAAACTATTAAAATAAACAATTAAATGAAATACTTATTTTAATTATTTATTTTAATTGTTTACTTAATGCTTTATAAATAAATTATAGTTTATATAATATTTAATTATAATTAAAAAAATATTAAATAAAGAAACGATTATTTAATATTTTATTATTTATAACTAAATAATATTTTCTAATTTTTTATTTTAATTTTTAATTGAATATTACATTATTTTAATTTTAATTGTTAATTGAATATTTTATTCATTGTTTATATAATATATAATTATAATTAATAGAATATTAAATAAACAATCGAATATTTAATATTTAATTATTTATAACTAAATAATTTTTTTAATTTTTATTTTTAATTTTTAATTGATTATTTCATTATTTCTTATTTTAATTGTTAATTGAATATTTTATTAATTTTTATATAATATTTAATTGTAATTAATAGAATATTAAATAAACAATCGAATATTTAATATTTTATTATTTATAACTATATAATATTTTATTATATTATTATTTTATTTTAATTGATTATTTCATTATTTCCTAATTTAAATGTTATTGAATATTTTATTTATTGTTTATATAATATTTAATTATTATTAATAGAATATTAAATAAACAATCCAATATTTAATATTTTATTATTTATAACTAAATAATATTTTTTTATTTGTTATTTTAAATGTTAATTGATTATTTCATATTTTAATTGTTAATTGAATATTTCATTATTTATTTAAATTGTTTATTCAATATTAAATTATTTATTTAACATTTAATTGTTTTTGTAATCCTTTACTTTTACTGTTAATTATTTATTTCAATTAAATATTAAATAAATAAAATTATTTAAATTTATATAAATAATTAAGATAAATAATTAAATAAAATATTTATTTCATATTTAAAATTAAATGTTCAATAAACAATTAAATAAAATAGTTTATATTAATTAAATAACAAATTTAGGGAAAAAAATGGTAACTGGGCCGTCTGGGCCAACACCTAGGATGGGTTGTGTGGCCCCGTTTGGGAGTCTGGGATGCCCAATTAAATGGGCGTCTTGGCCCAGACGCCCAGCTGTCCGTCTGGGCCGAGATGTGCATATGAGGCAAAGGCGCACCGAAAACGGAGAACTGCTCCCAAATCACAAAAAAATGATCAATATTATGCATAATTTATTGATCTATACCAATTTCTACAAAGATTATTCAACTAATCTACACAACATGCTTTATTTATTCAATAAACATACAAAATACTTTGTAAAATACATATTATAGTTCCAAAACTCACATTCTTCAAGAGGAATGTCGATCTCCGCTATGGGTTGTTAGTTTTTTGGTTGGATCATCGATTTTAGGCACAAGTTTTTCCTCTCCTTTCTCTCTCTTAAATCAAGTGAGGGTAAAAATGGCTTTTTCATTGCTTTTAGATGTTCATTAATTTTTCCTTTTTTTTTTAAACATGGTCAAAGGCCATTGTGGAAAATGACCGGGTCACCGGCTATCTCCCACTATTCCTTCTATTTTGTTTGGAAAACCTGACTCGTTACTGTAGGACAGTACCGATACCCGTTTACCCTTCCTTAATTCCTTTAGAATTTACCTAGCACTTGTTTTTAGCAAACGAGTCCTCAACCTATCCACTAATTAGCAAACAGTCTCCAAACTATGTTTTTGGAATTTACATTCTAGTCCAACTTAACCGCAATCGTCTAATCTACCATTAAATAGTCTACCAATTACACTTTTAGTTTTCCTTATCTTAAATAAATAAATAAATAAATAACTGCTTCCTTCCGTTACCGTCGACCCAAAATGAATCCAACCCATTTTTTGTTTGGAACCAAAACAAGTCCAATTTGTACAAATTTTTTGTCATCTTCTAAAGACATGGTACTTGTGACAATTAGCAACACCGTAAATATTGTGCGGCCTCAAAATCGACAAAATTTCAATCTACCCCTTCTCTCACTTCTCTCTCAGGTTTCGGTATCTTTTTTCTTGATTTTCAATTGTTAAATTTCTAATTTTAATAATCGTTGTTTTTCCTTGCATTGTTGAACATAGTCATTAGAATTTCATTGAACCAAACAATTGGGTTGAAAAATTTACATAATCTATTGGTAAATATTATTTAGATAATTAGTCTAATACGATACTTTAGGTGTGAAATCAGAATCTGTATGATGTGCCTCTTATTTTGACCATATAAATACACATGAAGATTTGGTCCCGTTAAATCTCCTTCAAAATATTAAGATATATTTAGAATAATGAATAAAATAGAAATTCATGATTGTGCCAAGTATTGACAGAAGTACGTTTTTCCTTGCTTCTAGACATGTCAAGCTCCACATATTCATTGTACAATTAAAGAACAAAAAATCGACGATGTAAAAGATGGGATTAGTCTCTTTCTTAAGATGCTTTTCTGGGCCATCTAAGTGACGTGCGTGGTACAAAGGTCAATCAATTAATCTCAGAACTCTAATCTCAGAACTCTTTTGATTCATCCTATTAGCTTTGCATGAACTAATTACAGAATTTGTTTCCTTTGCACGGAAGCTAACTTTAGAAGCACTCAGTTTCATGGACATCATTCACTCCCTCAAACGTGATAATGTTCGGTATTACCAGTCACGTAAAAGAAACATATTGACCAGAACATTAAGCTTTTCTCTTAACGAGGATAGGTAACTGTTAGGGATGGCAAATTGAACGGTTAAAATCGAAAACCGTAGTTAACTGAACCGAATGGGGTGAAAAAACTGAACCGATAGTGCAATA
>CAIGRP010128224.1:0-27779 GCA_903798385.1 Fraxinus cuspidata | reverse complement strand
ATCTTTAGCATGATGTTTAAAGTAAATGGCATGGTGTTATATACTATTATCACTCATACTCATGACATGTATGATTTTTGCTTACTGAGCATTGGCTTATGTAGTTTTTGCATTGTAGGTGAGCATGAACTTCATAGGAGACATGGCTGGCTGTAGAGCTCTTACAAGATTCCAAATTTCGATGTACGTAGATGATGACCTGTATGGTTATTTTGAGAACTCTAGTTGTATTATATTTTGGGGATCATGTATGACTTTTGAAATGACATGTGAATACTTTTACAACCTTAGGATAAATATGTTGGAATATGATTTTATGATCTTCGGTTTCGGATATACTTTGGAGATGCTTTCATTTTATTAACAAAAAAAATGTGAGTTTCAATTTGGATGCCTAGGTCAAGTCATCAATTGTATTCCTACATTGGTAAGTATTTTGTTATCTATATTAATGGGGTGTGATAGGAAAAATGTAACTTATAACCTAAGTTATTTTTAATATTTTACCATCATTAAATTCATGGTCGAACTTTACTTGACATTGAATATTTCATTTGTTTATTGTTTTATTAAGCTTTGAGTTACAAATTATTTAAGAAAAATCGAATGCATATTGCATACAAAATATGAGGACCCAAATTTAGAGTTCGTCTTAGGTCCTGAAAACTCAAAGTCCAACCTTAATTAAATTTTTTGCCTACACTAGATAATATTCCTAGCTTTGCCCCTGACCACAAGTTCATAAGTTCTCCAAATTTTTATTGTTAAATGGATAAAGAAACCTAATACCTAATAAATAGTCCAAAGTTTCATTGATCATTGATTAATGGTCTTCACCTCTAATAGCAGTTGATAATGATTTGAGGAAGAGAGATATTTTTAGACAAGTTTCTTTGTTAATAAGCAAGAAGGAGAAGCGAATGTCGATTTTTATGGAATCAAATGATCTAATTAGTTTTTGTAGAGTGACAAGTACTTTGCGCATGGGATACACACTTTTTAAAGATATTAGTTATATGTGAACCTACAAATCAATGTTGTTTTCACTCTCTTAATTTGTAAGAAAAAAATCAATGTTTATTTATTAACATTATTTACAAAAAAACCATAAAATTGCAGTCCTAGTAAAGCTCTTAGATGACATATATCTTCATATAATGACGTCTTTAATGACGCAATATAAGACTCTCAACCCTTAATTAGAGAATTAATTATTTTTTTTGAATTTTTGTGTTACAAAATAAATCCAAACTAAGATTGACCTAAATGAAACGTGTTAGGTCCAATTGGAATTGTATTTGTGATTGGATTTATTCGTGTCCAAAATCTAATTATATGAGTTTTAATTGAAGTCAAAAGAGTCTTCAGAATATAAGTTATTTGAGTTATAATTGGAATCAGAAGACTTGGAGTTGGTAGAGTCTTAAGAGGAATTGAAGACAATTCAAGAAGATCAAGAAATGGACCTACAGGCTCTAGCTAACCACTGGATTTCCCACTCGAGAGTTGCAATGCAAATTGAACCAGAAGCCTGAAGTTAGTTGGCGCTAACCTGATGCTCAAGCATCGTATATATCTGGGTAAATCCTCGATTAAACACTGATTTTATATTCTATTTCACCACAAACACGACCCACTATAAATATACAACCACATGAACGTCACGAGGTGTGTTTAATCATTATTATTCCATAGAGATCACATTCTTGAAGATTAAAAACGCATCCAAAATCTCTAGATTCAACTACCAATATTTTTGATTCATCAATTCATTTAAAACATTGTTCACATATTGACTGAGCCTTAAATTAAGTAAAGAGAACATACTTTGAATTCCAAATCCACATTCCAATTTCTCTTACCTCGGCCAAAGATCAAAACACGAAGGATCTTTGATCAAACACCAAAAACAAAACATTATCTTCTCCAATTCGGAGTTCTGAAGTTTGGGAAGAGGCGCTTGGAGTTCCAGCACTCCGAAACTAAAGGAGTTCGTTCTTGGATATCCAGTGGAGAGAAAAGTGGCCCAAAGTTCTTGGATGTGTGGGCTTGCACAACCAAATAAGTGCCTTTGTGACTTATAAGTTAGGTGGCCAGAGGTAGCTAAACTTTATCAGTGTTTGGATTAATTATAAGTTAACTTTTCTAATGAATCGTTTACTAGCAAGTTTGCCCTGAGATTTTTTATTTAGTTAGGGATTTTCCTCCATGATCAATTTGATGTTCTTTATTCTTTATTTATTATTTTTTATCGTTATAAATTGATTGACACTTAAGGTTAATTAAATTGAATTAATTAACTTAATCATCTAGAAACCAATTAATAAGTGACTTGTTACTTTTAATTGTTTAATTCCGTATTTGGGTCTAAAATATTTGGTAAATTTAAACTTTCAAGTGATATTAGAGCTTAATTGCGTTTCTTGACCCAAAAATTGTCTAGATGAGTCTATTAGTAAAATTTGAGGATGATATGGATATGGATATTGATGAGGATTATGACCAGTTGTATAAGGAGAGCCTCAAGTTATATAAGATTAATATCAGTTTTTAAGAAAATGGATTAAGATTGAATTAGAGAAAAGAGAGCATTGTAATTAAATTTGAGGAGTCTACTAAAGGATAGAAAGAATTAAGGGTTGAGAAAGAGTTCTTAGAAATTAAGGTTAAAACTCTTATAAATGATCTTGAAAAATCAAATGCCCAACTTCAATCATTCTCTAGTGTATCTAAGAAGATTGATAACATGATAGGTCTGAACAAAATAGACAAGATTAGAGGAGATTTAGGTGATAAGTTCTCATTCCACTTCATCTACTAAAAATAAGTTTGTATCTACTTCGATTAAGCCTAAGGTACAAAATTTGAAACCTAGAGTTGTTCATAAGTTCATCCCCACTTGTCACCATTGTGGAGAGTTAGAACACATATTACCTAGATGTCGCAAACTATTGTGTAGAAATAATAAGGCAAAGTATAGGGTTCCTCAACATAAGGTTCAAAATTTGAAACCTAAAGTAGCTCCTAAATTCGTTCACATGTGTTACACTTGTGGTTAGTTAGGTCACATTAACCTAGATGCCATAAAACCTTAATTAGGAATAGCAATTAGGACACTACTTCACATATTGTTAGGTCATTAGCTAATTAAATGAGTCACTTGACCAATATATTGACTCAATTGACCAATATTACATCTTATTCTAAGAAAATTTGAGCAAAAAAAGAGTGATCTAATAGGTCAAAGTGATTACGTGAATTGTCGTATTGCACGTGTTGCTCTTCATGGTAAGAGCACTTGCGTGTCTCATTGATTAGATATTTAGGTGCATGCATCTACCTTATTCAATTGATATTTATATATACATGTATGCACTTTATTTTTTTATTATTGCATTTTTTCGTTTTCTTTAAATGAAAAAAAATGGAATTTTTTTGAACATGTTAGTTTGTAATCAAATACTAATATAATTAATGAATAGTAAATAAAGTTTCCACTAACTTTATTTAGAACTTATTTGGAGTACTTGGTATAGGTTATTACATGTATCATCTACACTGCTTACATTAAACTCTTGTGAGTGGGATTGACCTCATACGTAAGATTTGGGATGACAATTATTTGTGTAGTAGGTTGACTTTAAATATGGAATGATCTTTAAACTGAGTGACCTAAACTCTTGTATATTCTCCTTAAAAGAAATATTACTATCAAGTTTAAAAAAAATATATATTTTGAATTACATAAAATATTGTGAGTCAATCTTATTCGTAGTCTATATGGTTTGAGTGATTAAGCCTGCAAGCTATCTTAATACCTGATGCCTTATAAATCATCTGACTTTGGAATTATCGATTTAAACTCGTTATAGGGATCATGTAGAAATTTTAATGAAGAAGAATCTGCACACAAGATTTGAAAAATGAAAGAAGAAATATATATGTTTGTGCTCACAAATAGGGTGAGAAGAAAAATTTATACAATTAAATATGAAATTTATTTAAAACATCCTAGTATCACTGGATTTGCCTTTATAATTTGAAGAATATATTTACTCACCAATGATTCTTTACATGTCATATCCGATTGATTTAAGGTTTTGAAATTTGCTTACATGAGTTCTAATGGCATTTTTCACACGCGAATAGCTTATATAATTTACTCCAATAGGTTTTAAAATAAGTTATGCGGAAATTTTTTACTTTTTATCAATTATATATGCATTAATAAGCAAATAACAGTTCGTGATAGTATATTTAAAAAATCAATAAAAAACTGTTGTCTAAAGAAATGAATATTTTCTCCCATCACATGTTTTGTAAAATTTTCATATTTTTGCATATGGATACATTTTTTAAACTTATTACTCTCGGTGATATTTATATTATTATTTTTTCTTTATTATTCGTGGCAAAAAGGAAGAAAGATTAGTATTTATTTCAGGAATTTGAGTAAATGAGTTAGGAAGAAATTTAAAAAATTCAAAATTTTTAATTGATTTTTGACTTAGGGGGAGTCATGGTTAATTTTTGTTGGAATCTTAATACTGATATTGTGTTTTGTGTTATGTCAATATTAATATTGATATTCTATACATTATTTATAAGTTAGTAATTCACATAGTATTACTTGCTTTGATGACATCCATGTTTTACTTATGTTGTTTTATATAATTTAGTAATATATATTTTTTAAATGGTCAGTTTTCTCTTGCTTTTCATGTGGTATTGTTGTTTCCATGCATTTCAAGAAATAGGTTAATAAGATGTTGAAGTAAATATTGGGAATTAAGTCTTTGGGTAGTTTGTTGTTAGGCGTTTTGATTTTGACTTTGAAATGAAAGATTTTGTCACAGAATGCAAAATATGGAGTTTGTTAGGTCCAATTGGAATTGTATTTATGATGGCTTTATCCGTATCCAAAATCTAATTATTTGAATTATAATAGAAGTCAAAAGAGTATCCAAAAATATAGGTTATTTGAGTTATATTTGGAGTTAAAAGAGTTGGGGTTGGTAGAGTACTAAGAGGAGTTGAAGACAATTCAAGAAGAATAAGAAATAGACCTACAAGCGCTACCTAACCTCTAACTTTCACGTTCGAGCAACGCAATGCAAATTGAAGCAGAACCACCCTAATGCTAGCATGACGCTAGCCTATGCTAGAGCATCTAACATATCTGTGTAAATCTTGTTTCGATTAAACAACTTATTTTTCTTATCCTATCTCACCCCAAACAATACTTACTATAAATATACAACACTATGAACGTTAGAAAGTATGTTGAATCATTATTATTACACAGAAATCACATTCTTTGAGATTAACAACACATCCAAAATCTCTAGATTCAACCACCAAGATCTTTGATTCATAGATTCATTCAAAACATTGTTCACATATTAGTTGAGCCTTGAATTAAGTCAAGAGAACATACTTTGAATTATAAATCCATATTCCAATTTCTCTTACCTCAACCAAAGATTAAAACACGAAAGACCATTGATCAAACACCAAAAACAAAAGCCTACATTCTCTAATTCAGAGTTTTGAAGCTTGGGAAGAAGCGCTTAAAGTTCCAGCGCTCCAGAATGAAAGGAGTTCGTTCTTAGTGATTCAACAGAGAGAAAAGTGGCCCAGAGTTTTGGGAAGTGCGAGCATGGAGTTCGTTGGTGATTTACAAGTTAGATGCTCAGAGTTAGTTAAGATTTAGCTATGTTGGACTAATTGTCAGATAACGTTTTTAGTGGATCCTTTATTGGCAAGTTTGCTCGAAAAATTTTTATCCATTAGGGATTTTTCTCCGTGATAAATTTAATATTCTTTATTCTTTATTTATTGCTTTTGATCATTATAAATTGATGACACTTAGGATTAATTAAATCTAATTAATTAACTTAATCATCCAGAAAATAATTAATAAGTGACTTATTACTTTTAATTGTTTATTTCCGCATTTGGGTCTAAATTATTCGGTAAATTTAAACTTTAAAAATGGAACTCGTTGTAGTAGTGTTCTTGTACCATATAGAAGAACGACATAATTGTTGGGCCATGGTTGATTTCAAGTTTTGATTATAACAAACAAATTATTCTTGTCTCTCACATTTATATTCGAGTCTTCATTGTTATATAATATGAATTACAAACAAATTATTCTTATCTCTAATATTTATATTCGAGTCTTCATTGTGACATGTTGCGAACCTGATGAAAATCGAGCATTCACAATCAAACTTGGAAATCGAGCACTTGCGTTAAAATAATCAGAGAGAAATCAAGCCTCGCACCAAATTCAAAATCGAGTAACAAGTTGTGCACTTGCGCCAAAACAATCAAAGACATTAGACTTAAATGATTTGAATCTATATGTAAAGGTAAAACGCTTAAAATCTTAGCAACGAATAACTATAAGCTCGTAAGTCAAATTTTTATGCATGAGATAAACTTTTCACAAAAACGCTTGCATAGAAAATTATTTTCGATATAACAAAAATCACCACTTGACTTTCTTATTACCAATAATACTCTTTTTGAAAAGATAAGTGAGTACGTTCCTTAAGTATGTACCCATGCAAAAATAATCAAGAAAAGAGTAAACCGAAGATGTCTACTTTGGCGGACGTCTGGTAAGTCTGGCGGAACAAAATTGCATTAATTTCTCATATCATTTATTATCAAATCATTTTGGTCTTGAAATTTTTTTGATCAAATTAAATCTTGAAAATCATTCTATACATCGAAATTTTTCATACCTAACACTTGAGCTTCATTAATTGCTATTTATTAAAGTGTTATATTATTTTTCTCTTGATACTTAATTGTGATCATATAATTTATTAAGAGAGAAGTTTCAATTTGTAAATTCAATTATCTTTAAACTTGTGGGTCATATTGAAGTCCTATAAAACTCAACGTTGTATAAGAATTGACGTTCCTTGTTTGTAAGTCACCAAAAGATTTGTAAATGGTTGGATTGCACCACAAGTCAATCAACATAGTGAAATTGATCTTGATCGTGCCGAAGAGCTTGGTAACGAATGACGCAAATCATTGCCTTGGATCGAACTTCCATAATTATATCGTTTGCATTCTCTATCTCTATTTACTTATTACTTTCATATTCGTGCTTACTATTTGAATTAATTTATCTAGTTATCACGTGCTTAATTTAAGGTTAATTTTTCGAAAATGTTTTAAAAATCAATTCGCCCCCTCTTAGTTAGCTATTCTTGGGCTATAAATAATTAGATAAAATATTCACGACTATGCCTATGTTTGGTAGAAAACTTTAGTCAAAGTCAACAATTATTTTTAATCACATATTTTATAGTTTTCATAATTTTTCAATCACATATTTCATCAACTTTTATTATAATCTATTAAAAATATAATTTTAATCCTCACTAAACAAAGACTATATTTTATATATCGAGACAATTGATCCACTAAGTAGTGAGATTCTTTTGAACAAAATTGCATTAATTTCTCATATCATTTATTATCAAATCATTTTGGTCTTGAAATTTTTTTGATCAAATTAAATCTTGAAAATCATTCTATATATCGAAATTTTTCATACCTAACACTTGAGCTTCATTAATTGCTATTTATTAAAGTGTTATATTATTTTTCTCTTGATACTTAATTGTGATCATATCATTTATTAAGAGAGAAGTTTCAATTTGTAAATTCAATTATCTTTAAACTTGTGGGTCATATTGAAGTCCTATAAAACTCAACGCTGTATAAGAATTGACGTTCCTTGTTTGTATGTCACCAAAAGATTTGTAAATGGTTGGATTGCACCACAAGTCAATCAACATAGTGAAATTGGTCTTGCTCGTGCCGAAGAGCTTGGTAACGAATGACACAAATCATTGCGTTGGATCGAACTTCCATAATTATATCGTTTGCATTCTCTATCTCTATTTACTTATTACTTTCATATTCGTGCTTACTATTTGAATTAATCTATCTAGTTATCACGTGCTTAATTTAAGGTTAATTTTTCGAAAATGTTTTAAAAATCAATTCGCCCCCTATTAGTTAGCTATTCTTGGGCTATAAATAATTAGATAAAATATTAACGACTATGCCTATGTTTGGTAGAAAACTTTAGTCAAAGTCAACAATTATTTTTAATCACATATTTTATAGTTTTCATAATTTTTTAATCACATATTTCATCAACTTTTATTATAATCTATTAAAAATATAATTTTAATCCTCACTAAACAAAGACTATATTTTAATATAGCTCTGTTAACTAGGTGATTCCACATGTGCTAAACTTATGCTAAGCAACAATAAATGACGCTTCAACTAATTGGTGAGGAGTATTGCTATTAAGTATCATTGGTGTCAAGTATCAGTTTATGTGGCAATTATATGACATAAGGGTTTGTTTGAGCTCCATTTTTAAATTTAAAATATATATCGGAATAGCAGATTGATGGAGAATATGTAGTAAAAAATGAAGGAAAAGTTCGTTAGTTGCGTGTAATATTATTTTATTGAAAAATGAGTGAATGGAAAAGAGAGAAAAATATATTTTAAAAAAAATGGAAATCTAACAAACTCTAAATGATAGATTCCCTTAATTAATGCAATGTCAAATGATTTATTTAATTGAATATATTAAATGTGACCACTTCGACTAGTGCTCTAACACCATTGATGTTACGTAGCATTATTCATTGGTGAGTAAGTTTTACGTGAATCCCAAGATTTACATTAGATTTGTGGGATTCATGTGCCGTATCAACATTGCTTACATAAGATAAGTTAGAATATCTTCGGTGGATTCTTTAAACATAAGATATTCTCTATTTTAAAGAGCCAACCCTTAAAATTATCCTCTAAAAGATTCTTTAAATTAACATTTCAATTTAGAGAATGAGTTTGACTCTCCAAATTTTGGGAATAGCCAAACCTACTTTATATAATTAAATGTATTCAAAGTGTTTCAATGTAAGAAAATAATATAATGATTTAAAGAAAAGTTAATAAAAATAAAAATTAGGAAAAAATAATATTTTTTAGGAGTAGTAAAATTAAGTGTTAAATATAAAGAACTTGTTAGATTATTTAAAATTTTATTCTCTAAATTTATAAATACTCTGTAAATTGTAGAATATACTTTTTAAAAATAGAGTTTCTTGGAGATGCTTTAACGATGTTTAATATATCATTCTCGCTATGTTTCCATTCAATGCATGATAGAATATAACTAGAAAAAAGAGACATTTATTACCTTGAGAAGAAAATCGTTCCGACAACCTACATGAAAATTAATAACTCCTTTCTTTTACATTTCAACAATGTTTTGGAAAGTCACAACTCCATTAAATTTATTTTCGAAAGATAGTTGAGTCTTTTTGAGCCCCTGAACTTTTGAAATCTCATTTGTTTTTGGTAGTGGATCAATTCATTAATATAATGCCTAGCATTTTTTTTTATTAACACATGATATGTTGCTTTATTTTTTGTACCAACAATTAAGAATTGTTTTTTCCTATGACATTTGGGATGTACGCTTTTATCCGGCCTTTGTGTTGCAAATCATATGATGATGACGACGACAAGAGCTAAGCATGCACGTTCTATGCTTTTTCTTCTTTTTTCTTCTTTAGCAAAAAAGTAGATCGTATTATCAACCTCATCTAGTTACAATAATTTTGTTTTTTCATATTTCTTTTGGTTTGCAATGAAAACGCGTATTTACTTTTTATTTGATCTTAAAAAGTTCTAAAGTTGAGTTAAAGATACTTTTGACAAATTTATATACATATGTACATATATATTTGTTTTAAAGCTCATGTTTGGGGAGATTAAAATAAAAAAAATTATAGTGAAAGTAGATAAAATGAGTGATTGAAAAGTTGTAAATTCGGTAAAGTGTGTAGATAAAATTAATTGTTAATTTTGACTTAAATTTTAGTTTGATTTCAATCCACACCAAACAAGGTCAAAGCAAAGTAAAGTAAATTTATTTTTAAGTCAATTATTTTGTGAAACATAATTCTTAAAATAATTTTTATTAACCAATGTAACTTTAAAAAATAAAATTTACTTTTGGAAGAAAAAGTAACTTTGAAACATAAGTGTGAGAGTTATTTATTATTAATTTAAATTTTAAATGGATANTTTGAAACATAAGTGTGAGAGTTATTTATTATTAATTTAAATTTTAAATGGATAGCAATAAGTGATATATAATTGATTATTAATAACGAATTTCATTAAATAATTAAATATGCTAAATCATTTATTCCCTGTTTGAGCCACATTCTCATTTTCATTCTCATTCTTTTACTCATTTTCAATCACACATTTTTCAATAAAATAATATTTTTATTACATCAATAACCTTTCATTCTTTTTCAATCACATATTCATTATCACATCACAAAAAAATGCATTTTCTTCTAAAAAATGTGTATCAAACGCATTCTTAACATACTTAAGCCTCGTTTGATATCTATTAAAATTCTCATTCTCATTCTTCTACTTATTTTCAACCACACATTCTTTAATAAATTAATATTTTTCAATACATCAATAACTTTTCTTTCTTTTTCAACCACACATTCTCCATCAATCTACTATTCCAAAATACATTCTTTCAAAATAGTGTGGGTCAAACACACCCTTAACGATAAAGAGTTTTTCATGGTTAGCAAACGCTTTTAGAATCATGAAACGTGGACGGTAGAGATTAGCTGAGAAAAAGCGGAAGATCAACGATCACAACCCAAAGAACTTTTCATTCAAAAGGACGATTTCTCAAGTCATCTCTCGAGTCTCGATACCTTTCAGCAGCGGAGTGAAGAATCCCATTCTCCATCTACCAATTCTCAATCTGTTTCCTCTTCGAAGGTAATTCAAATTTCTCATTGTTGGATCTATTTTTATTCTAGTTTTTACTTTAAAGAATTTCATTTTTCAGTTAGTTCGACCTGAAGATTAGGGTTTTTATATCACACTTCTGCTTTCTCAAAATATCACATTTATTTGAATTGTTATCTCTTTGAAGTATTTTTGTGCTTTTTGTTTTTTAAATAATTCACGAGGAGTTTAGCTTTTGACAACTACGTTTAGGCCGGTTACGTGTAATTATTCAATTAATCGTTCGCATAAGATTTTTTCTCTATGTGATCCGATTATATTCGTCTTCCTTTCGTAGGTGATTTTGAAGTCAGGTATTGTCCTATATTACATTATAATTGAGATAATATATATTTCAGTGTATATGTATGCACCTGCGAAGTTTAGAAAAGTGCGATTGAGTTATGTACTCTTATAACAAGAAAGACCTGAAAAATCTCTAATCTTATAGCTACGAATAGGTTTTTCAAGAGAATCATAAAGATATCTGATTTCCATGTCATTTTTCCTCGTCCGTTGTCATTATTGATTTCTTCTCAATTGCCTTTATTCTCCACTTGCAAGGATGTCTTCCCCTTCCCTGTAAAGGCAAAAAAAGAAAAGGCGACAAGGAAATTATTAAGCAATGAAAATAGCTAGTTTTCATGTGGCACCGATCACCAGTCATCCGCTCTTGAAAAGTTGGCTTGCTTTACATGCTCTCTTCTCCAATTCCTTTCTATGTTGATTGGGTTGTATTTGAAATAATCATAAAACTCAAATATTCTAAGTTATAAATGACCTGCTCAAGAAGCTGTGGTTAATGTTAAAAAGCCACAAAATAAGAAAAGAACAAGCTCACAGCTCTTACTTCTTGAGGTGCATGCCTCAGCAAGTCAAGACATAAGTCTGGACAATGGCACTCAAAATGTAATTTTGACGTTTTGTAAACAATGTGTATATTGTTTTTAAAGTGTTGTTTCATCTAGTTTGTGCCTGGGTGTCGATTTATGCAGGAATATATTATCTGGAATGATTTGTATCGCGGTATAACTTTGCTATTCTTGCAACAAATAGAATATTCTGTCTCCTCCATCTGTGTGTGTTTGAGGGGGAGGAGGACAGTTGTTGGCTTCCATTTACTTAAAGTTTAATATGCTTTATTTATGCCCCTGACGGGGATTGCATTGCCATACTGTAGGGTTTCTTTCCAATGGCTGAAGCAAAATCAGCTATGAGGAAGCCAGTTTTCACCAAGGTTGATCAGCTCAGGCCTGGAACTAATGGACACAATCTTGTAGTGAAGGTTGCGAGTGCCAATGTGGTAATGCAGAAGGGCAGGCCAGATGGGCCCAAACTACGTCAAATGCGGATTGCTGAATGCTTGGTCGGAGATGAAACTGGGACCATTGTGTTTACGGCAAGGAATGACCAAGGTTTGGTAGTACTGTTGTGCCGATTTTGGTTCTTTATCATTGTACTTATGGTGTTTTATGATAATTTTCTGATGCATTATGGCTCTTTACTCACTTCCGTAGTTCACGGATTACTCCCCAATCACACTCCGTTGCCCAGCGTTTGGAGTGATATTAAGGGCTCTAGTAGCAGCGTTTGTAGTTGTTCTGCCCCCTTTATTTATGGTTTCAAATTCGTTCTCATCCTTTAATTTGCTCTTAACATTTTCCTCCCTGTTTCTCTGTGCTTCAATAGCTTATGAATAGTGATGATGTAGCATAATTAGCTTTCAGATAACGTGGAATTCAGAATTATTATTTAAGGAACTTAAGCTGACTTGACACAGCTAACTTTAGATTTTAGTTTAAAGTTTAAACTTCGTTATAGATTTGCTGCACTCTCAATTTCCTTGGCCGCTAAGGTTTGTTCATCACACTTTCCTGTACCTTATCATGGCATGGCTTATTTTGTTCCTGTTCACACAATAAAATATTCTACACGTATACTAAAAACTTTTCTTCTACTTTTTAATCACACATTTTCCTAAAAATACTATTCAAAACTCATTTTGTTGATGATTCACGTAAGTAATATTTTATTTCTCAATTGGAATTCTGGTTGACGATTATTCATAAGTCAAAACCTCTAGTTCAATTTGCTTTTGCTGTTGGTGAAAACTTTGCTAATGGTAGTTAACTTTGCAATAAGTAATTGAGTTTGGAGTTATAATTTTGGTGTAGCTGCGACTATTTTCATTTCATATTTATGTAGAATTGAGGTCTCTGAGTCTAATTGCATTTTTGGTGACACATCAATCGTGCAGTGGACCTGATGAAGCCTGAATCTACGATAATATTACGAAATGCAAAAATTGACATGTTCAAGGGATCAATGAGGCTTGCAGTGGATAAGTGGGGACGCGTAGAAATTACTGAACCAGCCAGCTTCACCGTCAAGGAAGATAATAACCTGTCGTTGGTGGAATATGAATTGGTCAATGTTGTGGAGGAGTAACTGCTTTTACCCTATTTATTCTATTATGGGGCCAAATTATTTAAATCAGGCAGACTGGTATTAGGAGATTGGCAGGGTGATAAATGTGTTGTTTTTCTGGTCCTCTTGCTTGCTTGATGCAGAGGAAGTTCTTGAAGGATTCAGAAGTCGTCTCTATGAATAGGAACTCCAGCTGTCCCATGGCGGTTGTCTATCAATAATACATGGTGGAGTAATAAGAATCATTTGATAATACATGACATGGGAACCTTTGTTGTCTATGCTAAAGACACATTGTTATCCCTGTTATGAGATTTCGTATATATTAATCTTATGTGCAAAGTGCAGTTTCTTAACTGTTTTCAGTTTCATCTGGAATGCTTGATGTTTTTCCGTACATTATTAAAATGAAGATTGTATATGTATTTGTGGATTCAAAGGTAGAAAATCTGGACTTTTTGGTTAAGTTGTCTAGTACTGTGGTATGCCTATTTTCAGTTTGAGTCATAACCTACGTTGGTCTGCTTGGCTCAATTAAGACATGGAAGAGAGAGCAAGCTGGTTGAGCTTGCGTGAAGTTGTAATGGTAGCTTACTTCTATGTGGACGTGTGACTTTCACGTAGACTTGTATATCAAGCCTTGTTGGGTCACCTTTAGCACTATAATTGTGTGTAAATCGAACCTTGCTGGTCACCTATAGCACTAAAATTATATGGGTACGGTTTGGTCGGTCTGGGGCATGCTGGTCTTAGAGGCCACACGCAGCTTGACTGTAGGAATGGGTCTCCTTTAGCACTCAATTTATATGGGTGCATTTCGGTCTGTGCTGGGGTAAGCCGGCCTTAAAGAGGCATAAACATCTCGACTTTAGGAGTGGGTCGGCTTGCTTCATGACATACCCAAGACGTGTTTAAAGCATGTTGAGTTAGGCCTATGTAGCTAACATTTGGGCATTCTCGAACGTTCTCCTTGAATTTGGAGCTTGTTTGATCCCAATTATTTTTAAAATATGTTTTTCTATTTCTTCCTCTTATCACCCAAACATTTTTCAATAAAATAATATTACATTTAAATTCAAAAATTTTTTTTATTTTTAACTATATATTCTTCATGAATTTATTATTTCAAAATACATTCTGATAATAAAAATAGGGCTCAAAATGGATCCTCATCCTCCATTTCTTGTAGTTGTAAGTAAATCACAATTTTTTCCTTGCTGCTTTTAATATTTGAAGGAAAATCCTCAAATAAATTGACACTTTCTAGATTCCATTTTAATATAATATATTCAACTTAAGCTTACCAAGTTCTATTTTTAATTTTAGAAAGAAAAAAATGGAAACGAGAGATAACTGTAAGGAAAAGGAAAAAAATTAAAAATTAAAAAGGAAAAAAAATTAATAATAAATTAAGAGTCCAGCACTAACTAAACTACTACACTTAAAATAACGAGAAAATCCTTATGAAAAACATAGCAAATAACAGGCATCAATGAAGGTAATCCATTTAGTTTCTGTTTCTATATCATCAAGTATGAAAATTCCTCAATATCAAAATCTTAATCCTTAGGGAATACTTTCTTGAGCTCTAGATTCCAATTTCTTATGCCATCATAACCAACAGTAATTCACCACTTTTGCTTTCACATCAAAGTCATACAAAATAAGAAATATTAAGAAATCTCGTCTCCTTGTCTAAGGAATTGCAAGTCCTTCATTTGCATTTGCACAGCTTCTTTCGATAAGGGCACAGGCTCCAGAATTTTGATTTCGTCTGTTCCTTCAGCCAATCTCTTTGCTTTCTCATTTATGATTGTTTCTATTTGTGGCTGCCCGACTGTGGGGAAGACGGCATTGAGTATGATAGATAGTAGTCTTTCATCTTCTTCTTCCAACGGATCTCTCCCAAAGCAACATATGTAAATAGCTTCAAGGGCTTTCTCTGCCCGAACTACCATCGGAATAGATGGGACCGGAGATCTTAGTTTCACCCTTTTCTGCAGAAGAGACGATACCCTCTTGTATTAGTAAGTAAACAATTGACACAAGAAACGTCAAAAAGACCTAAATATCATCTCTGCTTCTATTATGCCATTGACACATTAACAGATCCTCTTTTCGAAGGGGATTGATGACCAACAAGTATAGGTTTGCTTGCTAGCATTCTATAATGTATATCTATAGTGATGATTTTTAGTGAACTCTAACTCTATCTTCTCTGGTTTGTGGTCTCACACTTGAACTACGGAATGTATAGCTGGTTTATCAGCTCCAGTTGCATACGCACATTGAACGTAGCACGAGTATGAGGAGCCGGGAGCCAACTTGGATCACATGTTATTAGTATAGTTTGATCTTCTCAATTGTGAAGGTTCATATGGTTTTTTGTTTAAACTAGAGAGCAATTGAGTCAGTACTAAATACAAGTTATTATTGCATTATATTTGCAGGATTTTCTAAGTCCTAAAGGAGAATTAAACAAAACTCAGTATTTTTCTCGACCAATTTTGCATTACAAGGCAAATTGTATGACTGCAAATCAAGAGTGTAGTAAATATTTGATTAATCACTCAATGATGTAACAAGATCTACAGAGAGAAATCTTACTTTCTGCTCAACTAGGGGACTTCCTGATTTATATTTCTTGAAAAGTTGGTGTCGAACCAACTTGTCTACAAGTTTAAGCACTTAGAGAAATGACAAGTTTATCCTCTACTTTCATGATATATATATATTATTTCATAAAAAGTTGGTGTTGGCAGTTGGCTCTAACGGAAAGTACTAGTTTATTTATCTTTAACATATAATTTTACGTGCTGGTCAGGTTCAATTTTTCAATCAAAAGTGAACATATGAGACTTTTCTAAGTAGCCATAAGACTACTTATGGCTACTTATCCCAAAGTGCATTGACATCAATATCTGTGTACAGTTGCATTGTGATCTAGGAAAAGCAACATCTATTGACAGTAAAAGAATAGAACTTCTCAATAAACTAACCTCTCTTGCTTCGTTCATCATTGCAATAAAATTTTCTTCTTCAAATTCAATATCGTTTGAAATTCGAAGCCTTGCAACCCCTTCCAATATCTCCTCAGATTTGAGCAAACCAGCTCCAACTGCAGCCAGCCAACAGCACAGCAGAACATACAGAGGATCCCCTGCCTACACATAATCCCCAGCCCAAAATCACAATTCCAAAACAATTTATATTCCTTATATAATAATCATATAACAAGCTATATAAAATAATATTCAGAAACCTAGTATTCTGTAATCAATCAATCAATCAATCATTCCAAAAGATTATTGTAATATTCTAAATGAGTCCTGCATTGCAAAACTAAGTTACTTGGGGCACTTTTCCCTTACAAGTCGGCTTTCAATCAGAGTTCTACCCAGTAAGGTTATATAACAGTATAAAAAGACACCATTCTTAGGGATGCTTCTTGTGTCGGGGCGACCAAGGAAGGACTACTTTTCTGCTAGATTGGCCCCGTGAAGTCTCGTTACAGCCAGTTAGGCAGCCTCCCTTTCAAGCTGGTTTTAAGGGATAATGCTACCGATTGCAACAATTGCAAGAATTAAGAATAAATTTGGGTTTTTTAGGGGTGAAAATCAGAAAAATTGAGATAGAAAGTACCCGGCCACGTCGATCTTTGAACTCATAGAAAGCTCTAGAATCATTAATGGAGCATTTCTTTCCAACCCTTCTTCTAAATTCCGCAAAATCAATAAAATCTCCTCCAACACCTCCTTCATCACTAAAAATCCTGGCTATAAGCCCGACAACAGGGAGTGAACCGATGACCTTATTAGCAAAATTTGAAATGGAATTCTTTTCTTCCATATAAGCATAAACCCCATTTGGTTTTGAACCCTGAGGCCTCCTGGGAGTACTACGGAAGTATAGCAAAAATGGCGAGGTGGATTTGCAAGAGGAGAAGGGGACATGGTGGGTATTTACAGAAGAATGGAGGTTAGTTTGGAGAGAGGAGAGTGCCACCATGGTGGACGTTGATATTCTTCAATTATTGGCCTCTCGTTTATGTCCAAAGTGATGAGCATGGTTTGGATATAATGTCAAAAACAGAAAAAATCCTGTAATCGTGGTGGGTAGGACAAAGGATACTCATCGTTGACGTTACAACGTCGCATCAACAATTGGCAAGATAATTCACGCCTACAATAAATAGAAGGTGTGTTTGAGCCACGTCATTTTTTAAGAGTATATTTTAGAATGGTAGATTGATGGAGAATATATGGTTGAAAAATAAGGAAAAGTTATTTATGTGATGGAAAATATTATTTTATTGAAAAATGTGTAGTTGAAAATGAGTAGAATAATGAGAATGAAAAAAATAATGTGGCCCAAAAGAGGCTTAATGTCAAAATGGTGAATCTAGCAAAGATCACGTATAAAGCTTGTTTGAGTCCTATTTTTATTGAAGAATGCATTTTAAAATATCAAATTAATATAAAATATGTGGTTAACAAATAAAAAAAATTAGAATTTATATGTAATATTATTTTATTGAAAAATGTGTGATTGAAAAGAAGAGAGAAAAATGTATTTTGAAAATAATGGGATCAAATAAATGTATAATAAAGGGATGCTTGATTCCCATTTTTTTCAAAATATATTTTTCTCTCACTTCTTTTCAACGACACATTCTTTATTAAAGTAAGGGATAATTGCAGCAAGATTTCCAAACTTTTAAAACACTAGCCGACTTTCCCCAAACTTTTGATTTGTTGCAGTAATCACCCCTAACCTTTTGAAACGTTGCAGGAAAGGCCATTTTGGACGGTTTCCATCCAAAATACCGTCTGTTGACCTAAAAAATTAATTTTGACCGCATTTTAATCATATTTAAACAGCCAAAATGGAAATTAGCTATTAATAACATTAAATAATTAAATAATAAACAAAATAAAAGTCCACCTGAAGATCTTGATTCTGAGATCAACCTTACATTTTGCATCAGAAGTATTGGTCAAGGTTGGATTTTTGCCCTTCTGCACCAACCAATGAATGACATCACACTTGACTCTAATCCCAATCTTTTTCATCTTCAGCTTTTCCATTTTTACCCTTATCATCGTGTCCACAACAATCTGTAATGGGATCCCATTTCTCTTCTTCAGACCTGCTTCAATGAATTCGATTCGTTCCCATCTAATAATTGGTAGTTTAATCCAATTGTGGTGTGAATTATGAAAATGGTGTCCGCTGAATTGGTGAAATTTTTGAAAGAACCAGATTATATGGTAACTTGATTCGATGACACTGTGATGGACATAGGATCGTAGTAGAATATCACCTTTGTGTTGTGGTTTTTGGAGGATAGAGTAATGTTTAGTTTAGTTGTTAAGTGGGTTGTGCTCTGAGGTGGTGGTGGTGAGGTTGAATTGAGAGATTTTCAGGGAGGTGACGGAGAATGCAGGGTGGTGGGGGTGGTAGAGCACGTAGAAGGCAGCGCTCGCAATGGCGGCGAGAAGGAGAATAGCAATGAGAAGGATACTGGACCAGAAGCAAGAAAGGCAGAAGCAACGTCGACAACTGAAGCGTCGTCTGCGGAGGTTGTGGGCGGTGGATGTGAGTAAATTTGGGGTCATCCAATTTTTGCTCCAAGCCAGTGAATGTGAGTAAATTTGGGGTCATCTACGCTAGAGCCCAGAAAAATGTCGGTCCATCTTTGATTCCAATTGTGATAGTAAGGTCGGATTTGATTGGAAATGTGCAACTAAATACTCCTGTAATGCTAGATTACAAGAACCACACCGTCCCCCTTGCTTCGATATTTATATTTGTGGGCCGGTGTTCGAAGATCTCATTGGTCAGGGTGGATTGAACAAGGTGGAGAAGAATAACATGAAGAACGCTCAAATTTTGTATGAAACCATTGATGGGAGCAAAGAGTTCTTTAGGTGTTTGCTGGAAAAGAGAGGGGGGTCATTGATGAATGTGCCATTTACTTTGACAAAGCTGAAGTTGGAAGCTAAGTTTGTTAAGGAAGCAGCCAATGAGAAGATACTGCAGTTGAAGGGAAACAAATCGGTTGGGAATTGTATATGGAACTTTCACGTATTTTCATGTTCGATCTCTCATAATGTGTGTTTGATTTATATTATTGAAAAAATATTGTATTTTAAATAGTGATACGCTCGAGCGACACAAAGTCAATCCCCTGTTGGTCGAGCGACAATGTATCCCGGGAACCTAATTCACATTTTTCAAGGTTTTATCTGGCCTATATTACCCAAAGCCTCTGCACTATATATATGCACACCACAGTTCAAAAAAAAAAAAAGTTGAACATTGAGAGAAACAAGTGTTTACATCCTCCATATCATTCCATATCATTCCTAGAGTTCAACCTTCATATTGATTTGATCATTGCTTTGAAAAGATATCATCCTCACATAAACCAAACACCAAAACACATACTTCCACAACATCTGTTAGTGTTCTGAAGATCAATGAAGGTGACCAGAGTTTCTGGTTGTTGGAGAACGAGGAGTTCTCATTAATCCACAGGAGATAGACAAATTTAAAAGGCCGAGAGTTGGTGCAGGAGCACGCAATCTAGGAGGGCTTTGGGGATTATAATTAATAGGTCAAAAAGTATTAGAGTTAGTCGAGTCTGACAGTACTGTAAATTGATTTGTTTATAGTTGATTGTTATTGGCTTGGGCTCGAAGTTTTTACTCGGTTATGGGTTTTCCTCGTTATCACTTTTCTAGTGTTATTTTATTTTTTAGTAATTTATTAACTACGATAATTCAACATAAGATAGTTGTGCATGTGAATTTATCTGGATTAATTAATAACTGTGACTTGTTGCAATTATTAATTGGTAAATTTAAATTTCACACAAATACCTATCCACTCCCCTCTAGGTGTTAGTTGGGTCGAACTTTGTTAATTTAAGTGGTATCAGATCCTCATTTCGATTCTTGACCCATATTAAATCTAGATGAGTCAGACACTTTTCGTGCCTCCATTTTTTTACGGAAGCAATTATACATATTGAAAGGTTAGAATGAGTGCATTCCTTAAGTTTCTAGATAAGAGGATTTAGGTTAGTGTACAAAATGGTTGGACCGCCCATTCTTCTACTGTTTCAGGTGCAATTACCCAATGGACATTTCTCTTTGAACCAAGGATGAACTAGCTAAGTGCAACTGGAATAGTAAAGGGCTTTATGCCCTAATTATGTGTGCTTGTTGAAGAGTTTAGGAAGTATCGATGTGTAAAATCGCGAAAGAAGTTTGGGATATTTTAGAGACCACATATGAGGGAACCAAAATCGTTAAGAGCTCCAAACTCCAGATATTAACCATTAGGTCTAAAAAAATTAGAATGAAGGATGATGAATCGTTCGATGAATTCTATGTGAAGCTGAATGATGTATTGAACTCTAGTTTCAATCTAGGTAAAAAAAATCCCTGAGTCTAAAATTGTTCGAAAAGTTCTTTGATCTTTACCTGAGAGGTTTAACCCAAGATTACTGCGATTGAAGAAAGCAAGGATTTAGATACATTTAAGATAGATGAACTTGTAGGATCCCTTCAAACTTTTGAACTCACCATATCTCAACTTAAGAAGAACAAGTATATAGCCTTGAATACTGTTAATGAAGAAAAGTATAATTAATCTGATTTGGAATCACTTAATGTTGATGAAATAGCCTACTTTGTTAAGAATTTTCAAAAAATGTTTAGAAATAAGAAGAATACTAAAGAGAGACATAGAGATGATTCCAGTGAGTTTAGAAAGAGATCTAAATCTGTGAAATGTCATGAGTGTCAAGGTTTTAGTCATTATAGAATTGAGTGTCCTAATGGTTGAGTGTCCTAATTGTAAGAGAAATCAGGGTATAGCTATGAATTCAACTTTTACTAATGACGACTCCAGCTCGGATAATCAAAGAAAGATGTCTACACATGAGGAAAGTAAGAAGTTTATGGCCTTCAGTGCTAGGATTAAAGGTGAATCTAATAAGGATAGTGAGAAGGTTGAGGAAGTGGATAGTGATGAGCAAACTGAGGAAGATTCTGAAGATGAGGTTGAGCTTTGTAAAACTTATCAAAAGTTATTTGATGAGAGTTTTAAGATAAAGAAGGTCAATAAAGCCGTATTGAAGAAGGTTAACGAACTTGAGATAAAAAGAGATAAACTCATAGCTGACCTTCAGGATTCTACGAAAAATCCGAGTGAGCTGACCGTTGAGAATGAGAAATTAGAAATTTAGGTTAAGAACCTTCTGAGTGAACTTGAATATTCCAAGTCTCAACTTCTTGCTTTCTCTAGTGGATCTTAAAAATTGAACGATCTTTTGAGGTTGAACAAGACCTCTGGGAATAAAGGAGATATAGGATGTAATCAGACCAATCATAATATGGCTAGTACTTCCAAAACCATTTTTATCCCTGCCACCAACCAGTCTACGTCTGTTCGTAATCCTAAACTCAAGAACAATGGTATCGTATGACAAAAACCTACTACACAGCGTAAGACTTATCAACCTAAGAATAGATATCAGCGATCACATAACTTTGGACCAATGTTTATACATACCCATTTCAATTGTGGTGAGTTAAGACATATAAAGCTTAGGTGTCATAAATTCGTGAATAGAAATAGAAATCAGAATTTCACTAGACTTAGAAATTAGGATTTTTATAGTCAAATTGATTTTCACTAATCAAGTGAGTCATTTGACGAAGTTAATGACACGGTTGACTCAAAATAAATCTTCCACTAGACGGTTTTGGGTGAAAAAGAATGAGTTGGAAAATTTTGAAATTGATTACGGAGCTCTTAAAGGTAAGAGCGTTTGTATACCGAATTGATTAGGTGCTTTTGATGTATGCTTATGCATTTTAATTGATTCATTCATTATTGCATGGATCTCATTTTTATTTATTTATTTATTTTACTTTTTATATAGTTTGATTTTTTTTTATATAACTTTTTTTAAAAAAATTGAAAAATAAAAGAATGGGTGAAAATTTCTTTACTACAGCATGATGTATGATTTACTTGAACATGTATGTTGTGACCAAGTATGAGTTTAATTGATGCGTTGTAGCATATTTTCCATTACTTTGTTTATGTTGTGTGGAGTACTTAATATAGGTTTCCTCATGTACCATCTGCACAACATACACTATGATCTTGTGAATTAGTATTGACCTCATGTGTGAGATTTGTGATAGCCATCATCTATTGGTAAGGTGACCTTGAACATGAATTGAACTTTATTTAGTAGACATAAACTTGAATATAACCCCTTAAATAAAATAAAAATATTTCATCTTATACTCTTTTTTAAAGTTTATTTGACTCAAGTAATTAAACTCGAGGGGTTTCTCATAATTAAATAAAAATATTTCATCTTATACTCTTTTTCTAAACTCGAGTAATTAAACTCAAGGGGTTTCTCATAATCTAATACCCTATGATCAACTGATTTGGAGTCATCGGCCCAAAACTCATTACAATGGTCATCTTAATCGTTTAATGGAGAATGGTCTACACATAAAATACGAAAAATTGAAGAGAAAAATAATGAGTTTAAAAAGAAAAATATAAATTATGTGAAAATGCATATATGCTCTAAGTCAGGGAGAGCAAATAATATTTTTTCATGAAAAATGAGTTTTATTTAAAGGTCATAATATGCATTATTGGTTTGACTTTCATTAGTAGAGGAATAAACTTATTTAACAGTGATGTTTAGCATGCCATTTTTCACAAATATAAGGTTTGGAGTCCTGATCACAAGAAATTAGTGTCACTTAACACACATGGGTCACTTATACAATTTACTCCATTTAGTCTTGAACTGAGGATGTGGGATATCAATGTTTAGTTTTTGTGTGTTGGTTTACGTTGATATTGCATTTTAATTTAACTAGTATGTGGTTGAATTTATGAACAATTGTCTCAAATGCTTTTATTCCTGTTATTGTTTCACGTGCTTTTACACTTGGTATTTGAGTTGTTGTTTTCAGGAAACATGTTGGACAACGGAAAAAAGCAAGATTCAGCCGAGTCGATTTTGGGTAGATTAGATTGAATCTGTTTGAATTGTAATACTTGTTTTGTCACAAAATACCAAAGGGAGAGTTTGTTAGGTTTTAAAGTTGTTGGCAATCTTTTGACAAAAATTATTGCTGTACAAGAGGTTTTAAAAGTCAAAGTGTTAAGTGGTTAGTTAGAAGTCCTAGGGTTTGAGTATGAAACGAGAAGAAAGTGTCGCCACAATTTCGTTAGTCTATCGTCCAGCTGATGCTTGAGCGATAAAAATAAAAATAGCATCGCCCACCTGTCGCCTGGACTTCACTCGAGCGACACATCGTCGCTCGCCTGTTGCTGAGCTATCGCTGGAGCGAAAGTGTATCCCGAAAAAACCTAATTCGCATTTTTCAAAGTTTTTATCTAGCCCATACTACACAAAACATCTACACTATATATATGCACGCCACCATTCAAAAAAAAAATAAGAGTTGAACATTGAGAGAAACAAGTGTTTATATCCTTCATATCATTTCATATAATTCCAGAGTTCAACCTTCATATTGATTTGATCATTGCTTTGTAAAAATCATCCTCACATAAATCAAACACCAAAACACATACTTCCACAAAATCTGTCCGTCTTCTAAAAATCAAGGAAGGTGACCTGAGTTTCTGTTTGTTGGAGAACGAGGAGTTCTCATTAATCCACAGGAAATAGATGAATTAAGAAGGTCAGGAGTTGGTGCAAAAGCACCCAATCCAGGAGGGCTTTGGTGATTACAGTTAGGATGTCACAAAGTACTAGAATTAGTCGAATTTGACAGTACTATAAGGTGATTTGTTTATAGTGGATTGTTACTGGCTTGTGCCTGTAGTTTTTACCAAGTTGCGGGTTTTCTCTGTTATCAATTATTTAGTGTTATTTATTTTTCAGTAATTTATTAATTACGGTAATTCAACGTATGATAGTTGTGCTTGTGAATTCATCATGATTAATTAACAACTATGACTCGTTGCAATTATTAATTGGTAAATTTAAATTCCGCACAAACACTTATTCACCCACTCTCTAGATGTTAGTTGGGTCAAACTTTATTATTTTAATTGAATTAGCCGAAGTAACTTATTTAATGACTCACCATCTTCTTGCGTAATATGCTGGATGCAATTCGCTCGGGCAGAAAAAGAATAATTGTCAATGAAGGAATTGATGAATTATTGCGTCAATTAATTGCAGTATCAAAGCATGTTCGGTCAAGACTTGTACCCTTAAAACAACTTATAGAACTAATCGAGCAGTTCATTTAACCACAATTAAGAAAGCCTTCTCCACATGTCGGTCTAGGCTCTTCTTCAAATTTTCCTTTCAACATTGGTTTATCCATTTGATTCAGGGGCTTAGGTGGGTCCTAGCCCATGTACAAAATTAAGAGCAAAATTTAATTTCTTGGCCCAAAACTTTGTGTTAGCTCATCTCCAGCCCATCAAAATAAATAACTTGTTCTAAATTTGATTTTGTTAATAAAAAAAAGTATTTGTTACCATTTACTTATTTATAAATTAATTTGATTATAAGAATTTTCTTAAAGATGAGTTACATGGATGTAAATTAAATCCAATTTCTTTGGACTCTCAAAATTCTAAGTCTGTTTTTTTTTTTCACTTTGAATGCGATTACTCACTCACTATGAATGTGGTGATATAGAAGATTGATATGCACCAAATAGTATTTTTAAGATCAATAACATATATGGATGTAATTTTGATTTCGTATTTTAACCAAAGCTTTTAGTTATTTGGAAAGACCGATTGTCAAAATTCTTTAGAATAATACTCAATAGGTAAATTCTTAATTTTTCATTGGTAGATATGTATCATTTGCTTATTTTGATCATGATTCTATCAGTTAATATTTCATAACGTAAGCATATTTTCTATTTGATAAGAAAAGATACGAAGAACTAGTGAGATATTTTAGAATAGAACATCTAGACTTCTTTTATTTCTTTGAATATCGCACACTCTTTATCGTTAATGTCAAGAGTTTAACCTCCTAAATTCGATCTCTTGTGACATGACACTTTTAGCCCATTTTAACATTATTTTCTAGCTCGGCCCTGATTCGATTGGTTCAACATTTTGATAGATGGATGGTGTTATACAAAACTCTAATTGAATATTACAGATCGAATGAAACTCGAAACCCTATTCAAAAGTTTATCTCCTAAAACCACTGAACACCAAAGGATCACATATCAGAGGCTCAGAATAAGGTACCCTTATGATTCAACATCGTTAAACTCAAATTTACTCAAGAACCCTCACGATACACAGTAAACGTGAAGCTTCTTCTATGGACTAGAAGAGGTCAACGCCACCAACTATAACACTTGATCATTTCACCTAATTTCACATAGAAAACATACTCAAGAGATCTCACAGTAGAAGAAGCAGGTGAAAAGAGAGAACACATAAGTCTCCAGAAACCCTCGAGGAACAGAGAGAGAGAGAGAGAGAGAGAGAGAGAGAGTGAATCAATTAGAAAACAATTCGAATACCAAAAATATCAAGGCATCGAGATTGGTAGCATCATATCTAACGGTCCAGAGAAACTAACACTTTCAACATTGGAAGAACAACTAAAGTTGCAACAGGCAAACGTGTTTTTCCTTACTGGACTGGGTATTGGGCTTGGGCTTCACTGGGCTCACTTTAGCAAATTAATGGGTATTAGTAATGGGCCAAAGGCCATATCATCATTACCTAAAGTGGGTTGGGCTGGCATCATAGCCTCACAGATGGTATCATATTTTGTGGCGTCAAATAAAAGAAAAAGCCTTTTTTCTCTAATAATCAACTGTAAAACTGATTAAGATTTCATGATAGATATATATGCATAAAATATTGTAATCATAATACGTGGAGTCCAACTGTTGAGATGATTTTTAACAAAAATTCTTGACCGAGAACAGTTTACAAAAATTATATCTTTCAGCTTCGGCATGCTCTTTTAGCTACTGTAGCCGCTCGGCTTGAGTTGATTTCTTTTTATATCTTTGTGGTGAGGACATATCAAGCCTCCTAAATAGGGACAGATCAAGAAGTGAACTAATATTTTTAAGTCAAACTAGTATGTAAAAATCCCAATAAAAATTTATTGGGGTAAGGCTCGCCAGTGCTCCTAAATATATATAATATATGTTTTGAACAGTACTGCTGCAGAATACACAAGCATTTTGGTCTAGCTTCATTTGATGACAATTCAGAGAGCCTTCTCCATGCAGTTAATCTAGTTTCTTCTTCAACATTGGTGTACCAACTCGATTGGTTCAGCATATTGACAGTTGGATGACCTTAAAATTTGTGGCCGAAAGTCAAAATAAAAGGAAACCTATTAGAATTAAGCCTACAGGGATTTTTGCCAAGAATTTTTATAGGTGATGAGACGACAACATTGAATTGATTGATTAAAATTGTTTTTTGTTCAACATTCAATGAATTTGTGACAAATTTACAATATGTCAAACTTTCCAGTGAAATCCCTCTTACATGTAGCAAGATTGAACCTATTATTTGTGAACAATGCTGGGGTGCCAGGGAGGGACACCCTCCATGACAGCCCCCTATCATAATAAGGGGGAGGGGAATTTTTTTTTCTTTTTTAATTCATATGGATCCCACATGGGTCCCACCACAATGTGAGAAGATGTCAATCAAAGTGTCATAATATTTCTGACAGAATGGTTTAATTCATTATTTGTAGACAAAATGAATTAAATGCATGGAAGTAGCCAAAAAGTTTGACAAAAGCATTACTTCTTAAAGCACCTTATAATTAGGCCAAGCATGCTGGTACTTTTTTCACTCTATTTCTCTTCACCGGTATATTTTTACAGCAAGGTGAGTACTTTAGCTCAAAACTTGGAACAAAATTAAGTTACAAGAGCAAAATTTTATTCAAAAGTAACTTTTATTTACTTTTTTGGCTGATTTTGCAAATAAATCTCTTTAATGAGTTGGTTTAATGTATGCCAAGACGAGCCGCCCTCCATCATGGAGTTCCTTGCTGCCTCGGCCCCTTGCTTCACTTTCTTCCTCACCTCGTCTCCCTTTTCCCCTTCCATAAGTTCTTTCACTTTATTCTTCAAGATCTCTGTGGGCACAAATTTGTTACTCGACCCATTAACTATTTCGACCCGTAACCCGATTTTAATCTCTTCCACTACCATTTTTGTATTCAGGGGTTGATCCGCCATCATTGGCCACGCCTGTATCGAAACTGTTAGATATTTATACAACAAATATAATATGTGAAAGAAATAATTAATTCAAGTGAAGTGCCCAACTGGTGAAAAGTGTGAAATTTGTGTGTGGGAAGTCGGGGGTTCGAGTTACGCCTCACGCATTATATTAAAAGTCTTTGATTGGGCCTT
>CAIGRP010128213.1:0-25584 GCA_903798385.1 Fraxinus cuspidata | reverse complement strand
TAATTGAGGAATGGGATAATGACTAGTTGATAGACTCCATATGCAGTGTCCCCATATACCTTTTATTCCTCCATCTCTCTTAACCTTTGTTACCATCCTTTGTACCGTTTATCATAAAGTCTTGATAATCATGAACATCTTTAGTTGATTGACAACTTTTTTACTTGGCCAGTACCAATTAATTCCTGTACAAAACAAGTATCTATTTACTTGTGTCTTNAACCTTTGTTACCATCCTTTGTACCGTTTATCATAAAGTCTTGATAATCATGAACATCTTTAGTTGATTGACAACTTTTTTACTTGGCCAGTACCAATTAATTCCTGTACAAAACAAGTATCTATTTACTTGTGTCTTAACACATCAAATATGGCAAAAAAAATAAAAAAAAATCACTAATTCGTATAGTTCGCTTATGTTGTGTACGATTCGATATCTTTGGAAGGAAGAAAGGATTATATGTTCATATTTGCCTAAGTTTAAAAAATTTAGTTTTAAGTTACTAATAGATAAGTAGGTTTTGTGCTTGTCAATGTTGGAATTGAGTTACTTTGAAACTTATGTGGAAACAAAAGCTTAGCCAAGGATGCTCTTTGTATCAAATTTTCCACAAATTCCATTCCAAGCTTAAAACCAAGCATGACGCAAAATGGTGGTATGATATTTGGAAAGTAAAGCTAGGAAAAAGGTACGTTAATAGAGTAAGAGCGTATCAGTGTATGACACGTGTAAAGAGAGAAATGGAGAAAGTAATAGGTCCACCACTAGGAGAATTTCAACCTTGAGGAATTATTGTAAAAAATATACGCTATTGTGTATTACCTATAAATCAGTTGAAGTTTGTTGCAATATCAATTTCAGCTCCTGAAATTCATTTGATGATACCGACAGCCTCCCTTGCTTGCAGGTAGCTCAAAAGACCTCTCAACAATTATAGCAAGTAATTAATCACAGTGCAAAACTCAAATTCTTCAACGCTCTGGTTGAAAACTTTTACATAAGGGTCCGGCCTGAAAAGCAAGTGAGCATTTGAATGTTTAAAAGACAAGCTACTGAAAAGATAGTAGGGTTAAAGATTAGTAATATAATTTCACACACGCACAGAGAGAGAGAGAGAGAGAGAGATCACAATATTTCAGACCTCTTTTCCCTTCGACCATGACAATTGACAATAAAGCTCACTGATGGACTTCCACTCTCTATGGTGGGGTACTACCATATGCTAGACATCCTCTCTCTGGATGTAGATGGGAGTAAATAGTACTTGTTAACCAAGAAAGATATGTTTCTTGATCATTCCAAGGTTGACCAATAAGACGACCTAGTCTGGTTTGCCATCCACTCAACAAATTCAGGGAAAATTAACTATGGAAATTGGAAACAAATGCATAGTAATTATATAATGTTCCTTTGCTACCAATTTCTCGTCTGAACTCTGTTATAAAAGTCACTCCAGTCTGGGAATACGTGTGAAATATCATTAGGCAATCAAACATGAACAACAAAATTATTAAACAGTTATTAAGAAAACTCTATAAAAGATAAGTCTAACTTTGCCTTTAATTTTAACGCTGCATGCACATAGATGTGGTGGACGGAAAAATATAACTGAATTCATTTCTGCAACAGAAGAACATGGATTTGTATATAAAGCAGCTACAAAGGTGTCTTTGATAATGTACAGAGATTCCTACGCAGCATTGAGCCTCCTGATATAAGCAAACAACAGAATGGAAAAATAAGCAATATGCATGATGAGTTTTTGCGAGGAATTATTAGAATTGAAATTTCAAAGAGTTCATTTTCATCTATCTTACCATGAAAGTATACCTTTTCTCACAGTAATTCAACCTCAAATTTCCAACTTGCTCCAAAATAAAAAAAAAAATGAATGTTTTGGTTAATTATCAGTGTGATATATAAGATAAGAAGCCATCCTTCTCGGAAGAATGTATAGTGGAATTCTGATTAACACAAAATAAGTAAACGAAGTGCTTATTTAAGATCCACCAAGAATTAAATTCATGTTATAATGGAGAGAGAAACCTAACTTGACAATACAATAGTTTCTAAAAACAATTGATAACATTTCACTTTGAATAATCACATAGCAGGAAATTTGAAGACTGGAGTTTGGAACATGTTATGTCTACTTGATAGGAACAAAATAATTATGTTTCTGGGTAAATATGGCAATTGTCGCGGAGACTAGCAACTGCACCTCAGTTATGATAGTTTTTGAGAGAACAATGGTGAAGTCCTGGTAGACCAAAATCAAGGCACCATTGGGATACTTTCAAGAAATTATAATTGCTATAGTGCACTTTAACAACTAACATAAGAAACAGTCTTGAACATACAATTAGCAAATGGTGGCACTTTGTTATAATGCAAGAATATGAGCAAATTTTAATAAGAAATATCATGAAAGTATCTGTAGTAAATGACGCTAGACATGCAGCTGCAAATTCCTGTCTATTTTTTGAAGAAATTTATCATTATCAACAGGAGTGGATTTCCTCTGTACACGCCAAGTACCTCTATTTTCCATTTCATAGGTCTTGAAATCATATATTTTGGCAGTTTCTAATAATACAATAATTGAATTCCTGTCTTTCCAGACAAATTCACCTCTAAAATCTTTGAATCTCAAGAAATAGACTAAAGAGAGTTGAAAAATAATTTAGTAAATCCTACGGCCCGAATTCTACAAGAGTTAATGGACAAAAACATTACATTGATGATGAATCTGCAAGAACCTCATTAAGCATATCATCTTCACCACTCATGATGCTAAAAAGCTCTGCATCCTCTTCTTCCTCACTGGAAAAATCCTGCCTCTCAAATTTTGCTTGAGCTGCAACGAAAATGAGCTTCTGAGCCCTCTCTAGGCCTGATCTCGAATGTCCTTGCGAAAAGAACCATTTAATGGAGGACCGATTCCACTTAAACCCATGTGAGGTTGCATGAAGGAAGAGAAGCCTCACAGCAACTTTACCCAGTGACTTGAACTCTTTGAGGCAAGTTTCCCACACAAGTGTACTGCTCTGAGGGTTAGCATTCTTCATCTTCCCTGTCACGGGGTCTCTTTTCTTCACCTGAACTGCCTGTGCATATAACGGATCCAACCCTTCAGATCTCCACTTCATAAGTTCCATCAATGCAGTATGAGCTTCATCCCTTGAAACTAGCCGTGTTATGAGATTTTCAACATCCTTCTCTTGTTCATGTTTCAAGCACTTAAAAGGTGGAAGGTACTTCCCACTCACATCCTTCACCAAGTATAATGGATCGAGTATAAATGCAGCTGACCATGCAGGGTGATAGTTTTTCTTGAATCGCTTTTCAACTATCTTCTCAACAGGCCCCTCAGCAAAGTTATATTTAGAGCACCAATCTTTTACTTTAGCTCTCAATTCCTCCCAAAGTGGAAGACATTGCCCAACTAATGGCCTTTCAGCTTCAACGTCTTCAGCCATTTGTGTGATTAACTTCACTAATGCATGAGCAGCCTCCACGTCATTCCAGAAACCAACATCCTGTATCATATCCACTACTTCCCTAGCATTAGGATCCTCCAAGCAAACAGCTTTATAAGAATCATCCAACACAACTAGATGTAGAACACGAGAATTGCTCAATATATCCTCTAACATTGCAACAAAAGGACCGACATTCTTCGAGATGTCACATTTAGATGGAGGAACTCTAATGAACCGGGCAAACTCAACCCCTTGCAATCTAAACTTGCGAAAACTATTTCTAATCTGAGACTTAGAATCACACAAAATTGCAATCTTCAAACAATTATCGGTTACAGTTCTAAATAGAGGAAGATCTCTAACAAAATCCTTGATCAAACTTAAGAATCCCTGAAGCAGACAGGATAAATTAACCATCCAATGATTCTGTATTTCTAAATTCCTCAATGCTTTTGCTTTATACTTATCTGAAACAATTCCTACGCAACTTTGCGTGGCATTGCCACAGATTCCTCTTATTATCTCCCACGAAACCTCCTCTGCATACTCTGATGGCACTGAACCACCGCCCACATACATGGCCTTTTGAAACACTCTCATCCCATTAGGAAGGTTCACCATAAACATCACCAAACTCTCTTCCCCTCGAGCGCAACTCTTACCCTTCCATCCATCTGAAGCAACCTGGAAAAAGTCTGCATCCCTAATTCTAGTTTCGGACTCCATTCTTGCTGCCTCAAACTTAGAATCGAGCCTTGCATTCGAAAATTCCCTTGGAGAGACTGCAGGCAAGCCAACCTGGTTTAGAAAAGCCTTGAACTTGGGATGCTCAATACTGCAAAATGACACCGACCCACATGACTCGTACAACCAATCAGCCAAGAAATGAAAAGCTGAATCAACTTGGTCCTTGTTTAAAGCGGGACGAGGTGAAGCTTTTGGACTTTTGAGCTTCTTCACACTATCTTCCAACTGTGCCAATGCCCCCAAATCCTCTTTCCCACCAGACAACATTAGTGGCTGCTGATTCAAACCTGGCACCTGTGCAAGTGGTGTAGGTGAAAAGCTCAATTCATTACTAAACCTCGACAAATCAACCATGTTAACTGGATAAACACTCGAAGAAGCGCCTGCTGCTTGCTGTGATTGTGAGGTTCGCTTGCGATTATTATGCTGCGATGAAGGCGAGGACAATGGAGGTAACTGCGAAATGGGCTTCAACACCGGGCTGAAATTGGGGCAAGTCCCTCTCTTGAAATGCTCGGTGGCAGTCCTAGACGGATTTGACGCCGAAAATGCGGCGTCACAGAGAGTGCACTTGAGTTTCACTGCTTTTGGGAGATTAGTTTCCGGATTCTTGATCAATATGGGCTCAAGATGAGACCAATACCAAGCCCCTTTTCCTTTAATTGCCTTTGTACGGACAGCCATTAATCCTTCAAAACGCTTGTTCACCACCTTCACGGCCACATCTTCGGACCCTTCAATTGAGTTTGTATTAGCGTTAGACATCGAGACAGACTTTAATTTCCCACAAATGGGCCTCTGAATTTCAGTAGCGAGCTATATTTTTTTTTTGATAAATAGTCATAGCTCTCCTTTTTGTGAGTCAGTGGTTGTTAATATGCTCGGTAAGAGTTTGGTTAATTCACCATTTTGAAGCTAAGCTGTTTGTCTTTTGGGTAAGCTTATCTAGGAAATCAAGTCAAAGGTATGGTGGGTTTCGGAAGTCGCCGGAGTTCCATGCCGGAAGCCGGCAACCTGCTGGAAAATGGTATAAAAACAAGAAAACGGTGTATCAAGTCTTTGAAAAAGATTTAACTAAATGTAGCGTCAAAAATCCTTTATAGAATTATACAGAGAGATTGGCTGAGATATATAGAGAGAGAGAGAGAGAGTGAGGGAGAGAGAAATGTGGAAATGTCTCACGTTCTTGTAAACTTTTTGTTTCTTGAGATGAAAAAATAACAGAGGGAAACCTGGTACCACGCGCTGGTGAAGGCGCGTGTGCATATTCTACTGATTGAATTGAACAATTGTCAACAGATGGATCCCATGGAATAAAATGGCCACTTCAATTGACTCACCTGACTTGGTCAACATAAAAATTATCTAGTGACAAGCGATTCATTTCAATTTTACCCTTTTTTTAATTATTGATTTTAAGGACAACAGTACGCGGTCAGACCAAGTTAAATAGAGTACGTCTAGGCTCGACTTGACCTATTAGGCTAGTCAATCTCAGCTAGTTGACCAAGAGGTCATGCCCTGGTTGACGATGGACCCTATCGATAACAAGTCGAGCGAAGCCAACCTGTAGCTTTTCAATATTTCTTTTTACCCTTTCAGAGAGTCAAGTGTCGTATCGAGAAAGTGGATAGAGGCGAGATTTTTTTTATAAAAATTCTCTATTTACTAGCCCGTTTAATTATTTAAAATAAAATATTTTTGTATCATATTATAGAATAATTGTTCCACATGGGGAGCCATTATGCAAACTGAAAGGTAAAAACACTTGAATTTGCATAGTTAATTATCATTACCAATTAAGTATATATAATTAATTATCATTACCAGATAAGTTACATAGCATCATTACACGCTTTACTGATTAAATTTTGTAATCTTGAATATTGATTTTGTAATGAAACTTCTGATCAAATAATTATTAAATATTTCAATTTTAGATATATTAATCCTCAATTATTGTATAATTAATCAAACCGGTTATATTATAATTTTAAGTAGTGGTTGCATTTCTTTTTTACCTTTTAATTTTTTTATCGAATAATTGGTTTCTTTTACTTAAAGTGAAAAAGTTTAGCTGCTTATGCTTAGTTACTTTTCTTTACCCAAAATATAAACATAAAATTGCATTATTTGAATTTTATTTAACCACTTTTAAAATACCCTCACGTCATCTTGTTGACTAAATAGCCCAAAATACACTAATTAGTAATTAGTGCATATGAATAGAATAATTTTAATTATTACTTTTGGAAGTTGAATACAACCAAAATCTTGAAAGTAATCAAATCATAATTATTCGTGGTAGTGGACCAATTAGTCATAACTGCAAGTATTAACTCAAATCTGTCAACCCTTCCGACAGAGGTAAAAATAATTTAATATTGCAGAAAATTCGAAAATTGAATTTTAGGAAAAAATATAAAAGAGAAACAAAAAAAAGCATTAAAAGAAATTATGAAGCTTTATTCCTTAACCTTCATCTATGATAAGCAACGAAAAAAAATTCAATAGTACTACAAGGAAATTAATATACGAATCTTACTACATGTACATCAAAATTTACATAATATCATATGACACTTTATCATTTGACGATTTAAAACGCAATCATTCAATCTTTTTCCTTCATATTATGTAATCTATTATGTACATTTTTCATGTACAAATAACAAATCCTTAATATATATATTCATAGTAATTTCTTAATGGGACTAGTACTAGTATTCAGTATCGATGGGCAAATCATGCCGGAGCATTTGGTGAAGTGGTTAAGTGACTATGAAAGTGACTTCTAAACTGTATCATAATCACAATCAATTTAAAGCAAGATTATAATAAAAAAAATTTGTAGTTAAATATATTTATTTGAGTCTATATACTCTTATATTAATTGGTAAATTTGTTAAGAATAATAATCTGAACTTCATATATTGATTCTTCTTTTTATAGGTAAGCATGTGAAATTTTAATTTTTATATGCCGTGCAAGATGGTGGTTCGTTATACGCAAATGAATTAATTTGAGGCTTTCCGGAATGCTTGACAGTGATTTCGTTCCAATGACTAACTAATGAAGCTCCATGACATCACATTGTCGCGTCATAGGTTTGAGACCCCCACACCCTTTCCTAAGCAAAAATAAAAGAAGAGATTTTGACTCCAACTTGCATTGCAAAAGATGTCACATTTCATATGGCTCCATGTTGTCGTCAGAGTGCAACTTGTATGAGGCATCTCGAGATCGACCACAACTACCTCAGACACTTGAGGTCATTAGATGTGATTAATGGTTGGATTTATTCTCATCGCCTCGAAGCCACGAGTCGGTACTTCTACAAAAAGATAAAGTCACCTCAGAAGCATTGAACTATGCTTCCAACGCCTTGAAAAATAACGGTTGACGAATGACAAGGTGTTGGTGTGCTCCTACATTAAGTCGGAGGATAAGTGGCTAAGGCACATCTCTATTTAATGGACCCCTAAAGTTTTTGCGTAATATATTACTTAGCTAATAATCGAACCGTCTGTCGCACAAACAAAGACATAACAATTATTAATATTTTTCCACTATTTCAATTGATTCATTGTTACATCTAACTTTAAATACAATTCTATCTTTAACAACTATAACAATCAATAATGTTAATTTTGGTTATTTCTCTTCCCTCTAACTTATGCAGCTAAATTAATGTCAATACTCACTATTATAAACAAGAGACCAATTCCAGTTACCCCAGAAGGAAAAGAATAAAATGATTATTAACTAAGAAATGATGGTTTTAAACTTAATCGACAAGGAAACTAAAGTTGAAATTAAGTAAATTAACGTTAATCTCATCAATGCCCCATTTAAAAAGTTGTACCAATAAGAAATTGTGTTGATTTTCAGGTCTTATAAACGTGTCACGTGATGTTTTGATTATCATATGACTATAAAGAATATGCCAACTATAATTATTTTGATATTAGAAAGTAACAAAAAAGTTCCCAATATTACTTATTCAGCTTTCAGCTGATTGCGAGTTGAATAAAAAATAAATAATGATACAGCTGCACATTGGATTGAGAATTAAGCCGGTCCATGTGTGGAAAATTCGTAATATCACACGGGTGGGTCACGGTGAATTTATTTCTAATTTTGAAGTTTACAAGATGATCAAACACGTGTGAATAATATGTTAAATGAACTATAATAACTAGGATGGATATTTGAAAACTTGCCGTTCGTCACGTTATTCTCTGAAATTCACTAATTTATAGTTCATTGTATTGTCTCCCTGGATCCTGTAAAACAATTCAATGTGGTATGTATTAGACAAATTTTTTGAATTTAAATATCGACAAGCCCATTTATGAGATTTTTTTGCATCATCCAAGCCTTCAATAAAATTATGGATTCAATCTACATTTGAAGGGGTTGCACAATTGTTCAATGATGAACAATCTCTGAAAATTTTGTAAAATTTGGACACGAATGGACATAATTATCCTTTAATAACCACAAACTCAGGTCACATAAACTTCTATAGTTTATGCATGTGACCTTTGTGACCTCTCTGATGATGGTGAAAAGGAAAAGAATCTCTCTCTCCAAATAATACTACTGAAACGGTAAAAATCTCATTTTTGTGGGTAATTTGAATTCAATTGCCAATATTTTTCGTTACAAGGCCCAACATGGCCCAAAAATGTAATTTGTCCCTACTGGGCCTAGCTTACTACCATCACGACATCGGCCAGGATATAATCCATCCCAGCGCACCTCAGCCATTAACATATTTACACGTGAATGTCCCTATTCTATTAATTTGTGAAAACGTTCCCCAACCTTTTAATTACAGTTATAAGTCATTCACTTGTTAAAATTTGGAGCATCTTAGTCTTCATGTACTATTTTTGTACATTTGATGGTTACAAAGTCAACATTTCAATATAGTAGAATTACATAGCCAAAAACAATCAAGAGAAACATTTTTTTTTTAATTCTCCAAACACCAATATTGTTTGTATTCATAGGTCCAAAATCGTCAATTGCAAATGCGATGTGAGAAATTGAGTGGAGAGAAAATCAGAAAAGAGGTGAGGGAATTTTTAGAAAAACTTTAAAAATAACTTGTCATTTTATGAGATAGAACTTTGAGCCGAGAGAGGCTTAGGGGTGAGGGATGGGATGGAGTAGTGGAGAGTGTATATATTTATTGAATTAAATGTTTATCAATCTTATCCTTTAACATTATATATGTAAGAGTCGCATTTTTTTAAATATAACATGGTCGGAAAAATGATAATATGTATATAAAGGGAAATCAGAAGAAATTATTCATGACTTATGGGGTTATTGTGCATATGATCAACAACAATTAAATCTTGGTGCAAAATCTCTAACCTTCGACTCAATGTGCGAAATTGATTATTTTGGATGATTTCTGTTCAATATACCGTTAAAATGTCAAACTTTTTGATAAAAAGGACTAAAATGTCCTTAATTTTAGTTAAATAAAATAAATAAGTTAAAAATAAATAATAAATACACGACAAAAAGAAAAGACAACTCATTTTATCAATCAATATCTAATAAGAGCATCTCCAATGCAATCATAGATTGTTTTAAAATTCGTGTCCTAAAAGTAAATTATGAGGTATTTAAAAATTCCATTTATAATATAAGTCAATAGAGACTTCATCAAAATGATGTAGTAGGAAAAAATAGACATTCGAAAGACTTTCAATTTATATTACATTATTATCTAATGAGTAAAACTTAAGTTTAAAATTGATTCCCAAAACATTATACGGATTATTATCTAAGTACCTTTTATTTTCTTAAAATAATAACAATCAATTGAAAATATAAAATTGCTAAGTTATTGTGTATAATGGTGCCATAGAAATTTCTCAGTTCCATTTGACAGAGTTCCCATCAACTTGCACTTTTTTTTTATTAAGTTCTAGTTTACTTATGGGACACTATATATTAAGTTGCACAATAAGTTCTATTTTATCTATCTAATTACAAGAACAACATTTTAACGTTTTTATCAAATTTTTGAAAATTTTAATGATCGATTGGAACCATACAAAAGGACCAATAGCACATAAGTGAAATTTTAGGAAGACTTGCATCAAGATGTGAAGATTAGGGACTATTTGCAGAAATTTCCCATTTGTAAAGATACAATACAAAGGTTAAGAGCTTAAACGCTTAAAAATGAAGTTGAGGATATACCTTTCACAATAGCAACAAGTTGGGGGACCTCCCAACAAGTTTTCAATCTATACTCACTTCAATTAAAGCCCGCTTCCCTTGGAACCTAAACCCTAATTGGAAAAATACGCACCAGGGGCAGCAAAAATCTTTCTTCCGAGGTACGATACTTGCAGACTCTTCTTTACGCATGAAAATTTGCCTTACTGTATTTTCTTGCAAACGGAGCACCCTTTTTAGATGTTTCACTGTCAATTTGTTTTGTGGGCTTTGTAAATAATTGAAACGAATGTATGCACATAAAAATCGGCGTTTTATTTATGTTTCTTGATGTTTTGTGATATAGTTGAATTTGAAGAGAGACTTTTTATTGTTCTTTTACCTTTGTTTTCTAAACAATAAAAATCTTGGTGAATTTAGAAAAACGATAAGGGGTCAGCAGGCAAATGATTTCTGCTATGACATGGGCTAATTTCTTGATTTGTACTATATTCTTTCTTAGTATTTGTAAGTTTCTGAAGAATGATTTGAATTCGTAAATCCCCCTTGAGAAAGAAAAATAATTCTTCTTTGTGGAAGAATGCTGACATGTAAGGACACACAAGGTCGACATGTGATCTTTATGTTACAAGCTGTAACACTTGTGACTTGTTCTTACGTATATTGCAAACGAAGTCTGTTTATGTGTAAGGCTTATTACACGTGTAATTTTTGGGCAAGAGATGAAATTTAATTTTTGTCAAAATGAGTAATCAGAGAACATGCACCTCGGATTTCCTGTTCCGTTTAAGAGCGTACCTTGTCATGAAAAGTATTTTGTTTTCTTTCGTGCTTTGGATGACTTCCTCCAATTGATATTTTAAAGCTGGATTAATATGAAATATTAGGATTTGAGACTTTGGGTAGTCTGAGAACTACTTCCATGAGGTCAGAACATAAAATTTTCTCAAATTTGTGTATATACTGACACCCATGCATCAAAATCTGGTTTGAACCTTGTTCATGGATTTGGTATTCTACATCATCTCCCAAAAATTAGATGACAGGCTACCTCTTGAAAGGATGCCGACATTTATTATTTTATAACAGATAACCTGATATATAACTGTTGAAGAATGATGACCCTGCTGCTCCTGCGTGCAACCCTGAGCTGTGGAATTGGGTTGTCTTAGCATCTGCTTTCATTTGAGTGTTTTCGTGGTGCAGAGCTTTCACTTTTGGCTTTCATGGCAGAAAAAATATTGTTGCTTGTTTGATGATAGGCGTTATGTGTTATTTTCCCTCTTTTTACTAACTGATCTATTTCTCCAAACAGAAGAAAACTGATGTTGAGTGAGGAGATGGTGAATGATGTTGGGATGGAGGAATCTGATCCTGTGGTCTCTGAGTCTGGATCAGAATCAGAAGAAGCTGAAGACGTGAAGTTAACTGAACCTTCAAAGAATGCTGTAAACAATCGTGAAGGTTTGCTTGATAAACTTGGAGATATCAACTGGCCTGCCAACGTCAAATGGATACACAAGCTTTCAATTGATATTGATCAGGCACAAGAAGTGGATGTCAATGATGACCTGACACGGGAGCTTGCTTTTTATACACAGGCACTAGAGGGTGCGAGGCAGGCCTTGGTAACATTTCAGTCGATGGGACTTCCTTTTCTGAGGCCTTCTGACTATTATGCTGAAATGGTTAAATCTGATGCTCACATGGAGAAAGTTAAGGGCAGACTCTTAGCAGAAAAGAAAAAGGTTGAGGAGGCAGAGGAGAGAAAGAAGGCAAGGGAGAACAAGAAGTTAGCTAAAGAGATACAAGCTCAGAAACTAAAAGAGAGGGCCAAGCAGAAGAAAAACGATATTGAATCTGTTAAGAAGTGGAGGAAGCAGCGGCAACAAAGTGGGTTTGCAGGTGGTGATAAAGGTGGTGACCTTGATTTGGCTTTCGAAGAAGGAAAACCATTTGATCGAATGAATAGGAAGAGGCCGTGGGTGGCTCCTGGAGATCGTTCAGGTGGGAAGGCAAAACAGGGTGGTGGAAAGGGGAAAAAAGGTTCAGATAAAAATATGAAGAACAGGGAACATAGGGATTCAAGGTTCGGATTTGGAGGGAGGAAAGGATTAAAGAAGCAGAACACAGCTGAGACCACGAATGATCTGACGAGAAGCTTTAATAAAAGCAAATTTTCTGGTAATAAGAGACTGAAAAAGTGAGACATTTAGATATGATTTCAATTCAACTCCCTGAAGCACAAGTCTATTTTAGAGTTTTAGTGAATGGGTAATGGAGAAGCAAAGTTCGTGGTGTTTACTTTGAAGGGCTCATTATTTAAACAGGCTTTTGAACTATTGATATTTAGAGTGAGTGTATACGTTTTTGACCCAGAAACATCGCACATGCATTTGCTTATTCAATTTCGACTTATTATTGTAATTGACTTGTTTCCCAGGCAACCATTTCTTAATACTTTGATTTCCCTGCATTACCGTTATTGCAATTGATATCGTTTCTTCTTGTGACCATTTGCCAATTTTCAATTTTATTCTTATGCTGCTGATTATGACCTTTGTGACCTTTTATTTTACCCCTGCGAACAAGTCGGATCTATTAGGACATAGCCATATGTGTTTTTGTAGCCTTGGATTAAATTCATGCATATCCTATGGAGGCAAGCAATGTAGGTGGTTATGTTTCAGCCTCTTTAATCCATTACTGAATGTTGAAGTGGAAATTAATGTTTAAAGAATTTTTTTTTTAACAATATCTACAAGCACTGCTTTCAGACCACGCCTCATTAACAAGCTGTGCTAATTCTTGCTTAAGCTGCTTCTGTTCTTGTTAATCTTTTATACCTGGTTTTTTGTTTTCCCGAAAAATATTGAATTTAGACAATTGAATTAAACATGGCTGCTTCCAATTCTCTTGCAGTTTTCTGTTTCTGCAATATTCTCATAGGCATTCTACTTGTTGGAAGTTCAAAGTTCAACGGGAAAGGAATCCGACATTTTCCCAGCATTTACAAAGGTGTCACAAAAACTGACAATGGTTCTTGTTCTAATGAGAACCAGAAATTTGGAGAACTGTTGACAAATCTTTATATAACAATGGCAGACGCTAGAAATTTCTGTTTTTTACTTTTTGGTTGAGAATATGTTTGCTCGTTTAATAGTAAAATGGCACTGTATATATAGATAATTAATTAGTTGAAATTAATCAATCTAAAAAGGCTTAATCCATCTCCATTATGCTAACAAGCAGTACTAATCCTTACCCGATTGTCTCTGGCTTCTGTTAATCATTCTGACTTGGTTTTTCGTTCTCCATAAAAATGTGGAGTTCAGCGTTTGAGTTAATCAGCTTGGCTGCTTCCAATTTTCTTGCAGTGTTTTCTTTCTTGATAGACTTATAGTCATTCTACTTGTTGGTAGCTCAAAGTCAAGTTCACAGTTTAACGAGGAACCCAACACTTATCACAGCATTGGCAATGAAAGCAACAAAGGTGTCACACGGGAACTGAAGATGGTTCTTGTTCTTGTAAGAACCTGAAAGTTGAAGAAACTGATGCCAAATCTGTTTGTATAACAATGGAAGATGAAGGAAGACGGGGTGATATCTTTAGGCCAATGACATTTGATTGAGGTCTGAGGATGAAGAGTTCTTACATTTGGATGAGCCGTTGATTTCTAATCAGAGACGTGTTCTGGTAACTCTTCAATTGTTAAAAGAACAGAACTGGATCCCTTCTCTCTTTTTTCTGGCACAATGGTTCAATAATCTAATGTATACAGCAACTAGAAAACATGGTCAGTCAAGTCAATATATTACGGGGATATCAACATAAATGAACATTAAATTTTTCTATAATCGGAGTGATTCAGAATCATCTGGTTACAAGTATAACAAATTGGGTGGAAAAAAGAGAAGAAACAACAAAATAGACAATACAAATAAAAAAAATGTTAACATGGAGAACTTCAAAACGCTTTCTAGTGTCAAAGATTCAAAGGCCAGATTTGAAGCTAACACCTGCATCTGGAAGCCATTTCTGCCCATGAATGAATGAATTAACTGTGAACTTTTTAGCCTGCTTAGTAGTAATGTTAAGCTTCAATCCTTTCCAATTGACCCTATTTTTGGTCACAGCTCCAGGGCCAAAGTTGTGGAAAAATATGGTGTCTGGGGCACTTGTGCCTACCCCTGGCAACCACCCTTTGGATGACTGAAACTTCCCATCATGCTATGCATATAAACAGTAGCGGAGTAATTTTTCCAAGGACTCCACAAGAATGTGTTGACTCCAGTGAGATTGCCTGCAGGCAAAATGGTGCAGTTTTGGATTGAAATTCTAGCATTCTGATTCGGGTTGATCTTGCCTTGTGCTGTGATGGTGTTCTGTTGGCCAGGCATGGGCTTCTTGGGGAGAATGTTGCAGTTCTGGATGACAACTGCTGCATTCATAAAGTTGATATCAACTGTGCCGTATATGTTGCATTCATGGTAGAATTGGCGATTGGAATGTGGGTAGAGAGTGTCTTGAAATGCGTCAATGTTGCATCGGTAGAAGACGGAGAGATCAGCAGTTGACATCAAGGCCACTGCCTGATTCTTGTAAGGTCCAGCAGTGGTGAGGAATCCCATGTCTCGGGCTATAAATCCTTGGCCAAACAAAGCTACATAGAAAAACCAAAACATAATCTCATTAGCTAATGTCTTGTCCTTTGTAATGTCCGAGTCCAATCAGTAATAGCTCTATGGATGTAAAAAAAAAAATATAGTAGCCCTATCTGATGTGGGTTCGGTCTGGTTAAAAATGGATTTCTATAAATTTAAAGCGTCACCAAATGTTGCAGTTTGAAACGTGGGAGTTCCATCAACAAAATTGAGGCTGCCAGTTACAATGGTAGCATCCCATCCATCACCTACGATCATAACTGTCCACTTTGTCTTCTCGACCCTTGTATTTTCGAGACAAAGTCCCTTCTTCACATAGATGACAAATCTCTTTTTACTCTTCCCCGGCACAGCCTCAAGGGCAGCTGAAATAGTCTTGTATTTTCCCGAGCCATCTTTTGCCACCACGGAATCTGCCTGAATCTTTGAACTCGGAGCTTGTAGAAGCTTCCTGTCCTTAAACGACAACCAATTTGGCTCTTCACCACCGTTGAAACTCACCAAACGATGCCTTCCAATGGCGCCCAATGCATAAATAGACTTCAATTGAGCTAACGATGGCTCCGCTATTGCTAGTATTCTGTGGAATTCTTAAGGTTTTGAACCATAATACTGCTCAATCCATTCGATGCGTTTTCAAGGCCATTGCTATAAGTACCTGCAGAACTCAACTACGTCCTGAGACCTTCAAATGCCTCGAACAATTTCGTGTCCTCTATGGACAGTGATTTATTAAGATGATCTAATGCAAGAGAACAATTCTTGGCAACTTTCCAAGGCGGCAACTGTCATTATATCTGTGATATAGTTTCTTGATTCCACTATCAAAGAAATCTTTCGAGGCCATAGAAAGCTTGTTTATCGCAAACTTGGACAGACAATTTGTAGATATCATCAGGTTTGAAATTTCCAGTCTTCACAAGAGGAGATAGGCTTTTGTAGCATGAATCTGGATACAAAGTAACATTGCACACAGTTCTGATAGCAGAGGACATGGACTTATTTTCGACCCTGGATTTGCCATTCTTGCTTTGAGCAACTCCAACCACAATAGCTACAATAGCAGCTACAAGAACAATGGAAGATAAGCCAACGATTGAGATTCCACGTATCTTTATGTACGCGCTGCGAGCCTCTCTTGTTCTGCTTCATTGGGTTTACCATCAGGGTTGAGAGAGGCCATAGCTGGAAAACACTTCTTGTTGTGGTTAGAGAATCTGATTGCTTGCTCAAGGAAGTGAGATGGCTTTGTACATATAGACAATGGTATATGTGCATGAAATGTATATATTTTGTTTTGCAACGCCGATTTACGTGCGATGCATGATTTTCAAGCTGTGAGAAACATTTTCAAACTCGAAGTGCTTATCATGTTTTGATATGTTAAGGAATTTATGCCACCATATAAGAATAAACACAAGTTGTATTATTACACAACACACAATCATGAGGCTAAAGGGCTATGTTATTTGGTACCATATCAAATGTTCGACCAACAAGGCGTCTTGTGTGCATGTCTTGAATAAGTGTTAATGTATCTAATTAACGCTGCCAGTTACAATTGAACAGAAAAATAAACTTACAAAGCAAGCTAGCTGTTACAAAATATTCCTCTCCAAAGGACGTGGGGATTGAAAAAACTAGCTAACCCTCATTTTATCTATAGCTTACAAAATGATTTAATGCAAAGTACACAATTAAAACAACATGATTCTTACGAAGGAATACTCTGTCTGTTCTCAAATTCTCGTTTTATAACTTCAAACACCAGCTCGTTCCATGTATCAACTGGACCTGGCATGCACCAATGCAGGCAATCCTGTGGCGGAGGCCTACCATCTGGGCCTCTTTTGGTGATCTTATTTGGATCCGTGCTTCGATATGGACCTGGATGCCCATCAAGGCGATAAGAAAAGGCTTTTGTAATATCCATTAATTTCAGTTTCGATTTGTTCGCCTTTTTCTTCATTGCACGGTTAAACCCCGCCACCTGCTTTTCATGCATTATATTGGTAAAGCCATTTTCAACTAATTCACTATCCAAGGCTGGCCTCACCTTTCCAGTGCATGATCCTCCGGTATTCCAGGCTCCACCCTCGTAATGATCTGGTGAAAAGCTACGGACAATGGTTAGACCAGTGTAATTTGGATGTGTGACCATAGAAGTAAGAATTGTTTCGACAGATATTCCAAATGCTTCAATATTGTCAATCTTCTTTTGCCTAGTTTTGTCGGGCCACCACAATTGTCCTCCCAAAATTTCATTGTTCAATATATAAACTGACTGCTTCGCAAACCAGTGGCCAGAGGAAAAGACAATCACATCGAAATCTGTAACGAGTTCCATGAAGCCCTCATCAGGTTTGTCAAGGTGGAGCTTGACCACACCAGATGGAGCAAAGTCAAATGGTTCTGGTGTTTGATAAACAAGCCAAGAAGACCATATGCGAACAATAGTAGTCGATGTAGACGTAAAATAATAGCGTTGCATTCTTTTATTCCCCCTGTTTTTTGGAACCTCAACCTGAAAAAGTTCCAGAATTCTGACATATTAGTGTATGTGTTTTAAGTGTGAGGGTGAGGGTGGATACATAACCACAAAGATGAAGGATGAAAATGCCAAAAAAAAAAACCTTGTAAATCATTCATCATTAATGTAAATGTGCCACATTTAGTTGGATGCTGTCGTTGACTAAACATAAAAATGAGTTGATCATTTTGTCACCCAAGTTAGAACTGAGAAAATAAGATTTCCACATGCACACACAAACATACAAGGACTGCCAAATGCAAGTCTTATCCATGGCGGTGGAGCTAGGAGTTTTGTGCAGTGGTTCACTCATTATTAATATCAGTTACATGACAACTGAAGTGTGGTCATGGTTCTAAGTTCATGTCTCAGATTGAGACCACATCTTTAACACAATTTGCAACGAAAATTACCAAGAACATAGTTAGTCTCTGAACATTTCTTATTACATACCAGAAAATAATTAAAAAAATGATAAACAGGTAAGACAGATCAGAAACCTTGAGTAACATCATGTTACTTTTAGTGTAGTTAGTTACTAGTAATTCTTTCAGATTTGGAGGGTTAAGAACACTGGAAACTAGTTTATAAAACCTTGAAAACCGACCAAAATATTGATGTACAAAAAATTAGGTTATAACAAGTTGGTAGAAGTGGCGTCAAACTCCTGCTCATCCAGGGATTGGACCATTCTTATCCTCGTGCTAGACATTTAGTTTGCCCAGCATTCAGAGACATATTCCTGTCCTGGGTAATTAAGGTAATAAAAAATTCTTCTTTTTATGCGAAAAATCAGTGAGGTTTTTTGCGTCACCAGAGCAAGGTAACAAAACATGGGGTTTCCACTAAAGATCAGTATAGAAAAGTTATTTTATTATCTTTTCAGTTATCCATCTTTCTTCCTTGGTGTTGGTACAGTATCATTAATTATGTAGCTTTATTAGCTATATATTCAAGTTTCATTTTTGAGAAGTGAGAACAAATTATAGCTAATTAGATTTATCCCATATTCTCTATCTTGTAATTCTGTCCAATCTGTCCCTTTATCATGTAGTTCTCAGTAATGTTATCTTCCCCTTAGGCTCAATGAAAGTCAAGATCTTAATTGTGCAATACTTAGGAATCCAATATATAAATGAAAGACCCTGCATGAATAGTAGGCAATTAAACTGAGGACGAAGGTTCCCCACAACCCCCCACCCCCTCTCTCTCTCTCTCAAAATGCACTGTATATTTCTCCAAAAAGCTTCTCAAACACTCGTAGCAGACAAAAACTCTTGCTCTTTTCTCCCCTCCCTTCCCAAATCCAAAAAAAAGGCCCACAGGAAAGCAGGGACCCGCAGAGCAACTAAAAGTAAATATCTTTCTGAAATTAAAAATTGACAAAAACAAAGAAAATTAGAACGGTGAAAGGGAAGAAAGAAAATAAGTAGGCCAAGGATAGATTAAACAAAAACACTGACTATTTAATTATGTCTAAAACTAAAGACGGCCCTTTCTAACCTGCCAAAGGATACATAGCATCGATTCCATCTGATTTCGAGCAACTGAATCGCCAATGAAAGCTAGTGTCTTTCCTCTCATTATCTCCAAGAACATCTTTGCGTCAAACCTAGGGAGGTCACACTGCAAAGGTTTCCATCTCCAATTCTCATAATCTTTGTCAGGCCTCCCATTTCCCTGGCAATTCTGCATCTGAGTGAGCACGGGGCAAGAATTATTCGTGTATAATGGTCCAGTTGAGTCAAAAATCCATTTTCCATCATAAAGGTCACATCCTGAAACACAATTAAATAAATCTTAGTTCGAAGCGAAAAGTAAACCAAATAAAGTTCCAGAATAAAATAATTTTACTGACAACTCGAAACATGTACCCAAAAGAAAAAAAGTGACACTTTACTGTAGTGGGATAGCATTGGACTTCTATAGGTTTCATGACTATCCTAACTTCTATAAAAAATATCACAGCGCATAATTCATCATCCATACATACATATTCAAATGTCGAATCAAGAGATTGCATTTGTTCAAGCGAAAGTGGAATTTATCAACATACGTCCAAATAAGGAAATATAGAAAGATAAATTTCCTCAAGCAAAAATTTATCAGCAACTGACCAGAAATTAACAAAGAAATAAATTAGCAAAGAAAGCGACCCATAACATCAGAAAGAAATACTACTGGTCAGTGGATAATTGTCTTAAATTACAAGATTAAAATGGGACTGCACCTGAATCAACAAGATTCTCTTGACTCTTGATGGTTGCAGGAGTAGAAGATGTCACAGCCTCCTCCGGTTCTGCCTGAGTATTATTGGATGAAAATGGTGCATTTTCATGACCCTTACTGTTATCAGAAAAAGATGAACTTTTATTGCCCTTCTCTTCTGGTGTTACAGTATGTGGTGGTTCGTCCTCCAAATTTTTATTTCCCTTTTCTTCTTGTGTTACATTAGAACGTGGTTGTTTATCCTTCAAATCCTTCACTTCTACTTGTTTTAGATCTGACGACTCATTCTTATCTTGAGATTGAGGGAGCTGGGATTTTGCGACCGGAATTCCCTTGCCATCACCTCCACCACTAACTGCAGATCCACTATCCCCATGCTGAGAACTAACTTCAATTCCATGACCCCCCAAAACCGCTGGATTTGATTTCCTTCTTTCATCAACCACATTAACGTTTCGATTGGAATCAGAAACTGAATTGTTAAGAATGGACACTGAATCGATCTTTCTCAAGTTATCGACACCATAAAAATATCCCCTAACTGTGGACCCAATAGGTTGTGAGACCAAGAGGGTCGAACCAAGAACTAAAATCAAGGCAAGGGCTCCCACCGAAGCCACAATGGACAAAAAGGTCTTTGGATATGCCATTGTAGGCAACTCTTTAGTTGAAAGTGAAGTCATGATTTCTTTTCAATTAAGTAACTTCTAAAGAATCAGCATAAGATATGTGGGTTTCAAGAACTATACAAATCCGTTTCACAAATTTTTACAGACACGTGTATTGACCGATTCAGGGTAGCAACGCTCAATGTGTGAGCCAACTTCTCGATAATGTCATTATAAAATTAGATATATTTACAGATAACAAAGTGTGAGATTGAAATAAATATGTTGTCTCGTCCTCCAAAACTCCTCCATAAACATCCAAGACAATTAGATATGCTGCACGATCAAGAAGCGTAGAAGAAATAAGAAAAATAATTGCATCAATATGAAATTGAAACTAAAAGTTCATTGGTGAATAATTAGATCAGTTAGAGAATGTCAAACAAGGCAACAGAAAAATATCAATATTTCGATTCAATAGATATTACCATTCAAAACCCAGTTTAGATTTCAAATTCTTTTCGATACTAGTAGAAATCCGTATTAAAATAATGAATCGCCGCTACAGAAAATTCCAAAAATCTTACCTTCATAAATAAATTAATGCCACACCATATGCCGAAAACTTGAACCCTAAAGACCCGGCCTGGAATTCTAAGTATTGAGAATTAAAAAAAAGGAAAAATTAAGTATTTAGAGTATTGGATCGCGAGAGAAGATTTCTTGACAATTACAGTTCACGAGAGCATAATAATTGAATGAATTTGATAAACTAATTCCGACAGTAGAGTTCCAGCATATTAGTGGATTTGAATATTAGTTGTCGGCTGACTTTTATTAATGCCTTAATTAAACTCGATTAATATGCTAAATATTTATTATACTAATTCCAGGTGTCAGGGGAGGAATTTTATTGTTTCTGTTTCTTTTGAATTTACGAATTAAAAAAAACCTCTGATTGGTACACATTATTTTTTTCATTTTCATTTTTAACCACACATTATTCAATAAAATAATATTTTTCATCACATCAATATTTTTTCCTTCTTTTTCGACCATACATTCTCCATCAATTTACTATTCCAGAATACATTTTTCCAAAATAATGTGGCTCAAACACATGGAGTTTTGCTTACTGTCTTTGTAAATTAACAAACAATTTGTATACTGAAGCCTTGGTCCAAGTCCATTTATGTAATAAAATCGGGTTTCAAATATTTACTTTGTCAACATAAGTATCATAATGCTTCTCATTGAAGAGCGGAATAAGAATTAGTCGACAAGTGTAAAACTTTTATTTAATTCAATAAATCATTTGTATATTATAATTAAGTAGCATGAATTCAGAATTTACCCAAATCGATATTCCAATTCTTGACTTAACTTGAATCACAAACTTCCCTACATTTGATTTCAAGAATTTGGAGTTCCCAACCTTCGAGTCTTATTTTCCAAAGTATTGACTACATCAACTGTGACCATCTTTTCAATTAAACTTCCGTTTGTTTCTTATTTTTCATTCATAAAAATGAGAAATATGACCGTTATTCATCACATCAAATCATCAATTTTAAATTTCTATATTTTGTGTGGGGCTCAATAATGACTCTATTTTTCATTCTCATTCTACAATAATGAGAATCAAATGGAGGCTAAATTAAAAATTTAATTCTAGACCAAATACTAAGAAAAAATAATTAAGAAAATAATTTTTTTTTTCTCTCCCCCTTTTCACCACAAGATTTCAATCCTAGGGGCTGTGTATACATAGGCCAAAAAAGTTTCCAAATCTAATTAAGTTATAATTGATTTAATTGCAAATATAGTTTTTCAATTTTAATTACAAGTTTAAAATTTTTAAAATAATTACAATTGAATCCAAAACTTTATAGATTTAATGGAGGACCTGGTCATAAAAAATTTCATAAAAAAAAAAAGGAAAGAAAGAAAAAAAGACATCGGAAATCAGGCATTCAGGTGCATCCACAACCTCCTCCTCCTTCTTCTTTTATTTTTTATTTTTATTTATTTTCCCTTTTGAATTCCTCACTTTCAGGTGAGTTGTTTGTTGTGAGCTCCCATTAATTGTTTTAGCTTTGTGATGGGCTCGTACTGGGCTTGACACGCCCCACCATTTTGCTGTCCTAGTAGAATGAACATGTGGAAATTTCCCAAGGGCCAACTTTCAGCCCTGATCATTTAGGCCCACGATTGAACTTTTGCTGCCCCAGCCAAGAATCTTTAGCTCTACGCTGCCCAAGGGCCAACTTTTGCTGTCGTGTCGAGGTCGACCGTACTTTACGCACCTACTTGGTTGTTTTGTTATAGATGCACTTGTTGAAGTTTGGTCCATTTTGGAAAAAAGTGTGTTTGGCTAAGTTTTAAAAGTGACTGTTATAAGTAAACTTATATAAGAGTAAATTTTAAAATCAATATTTTAATTGATCGTATTTGAAAATAAGTAATTTATTTTTACACTAAAAAGCGTTATTTTCAAGAAAAAAGTAACTCCTAAAAATATTGAAAAAGTAAATAGTACATGTTATTAAAAAAAAGGAGGAGAAGAAGAAGAGAGGAAAAAGAAGAAAAAATCCAAAAAAAAAACTTACTACTATCTCCTACGTAAGATATCATTTTTCTTCTCTTCTCTTTTCTTTTGTTTATCTACATTTCTATTTGCTTCATATTTTCCTTTTTCGTTATTATTATCATACTTTTAGATTCTATATCAAGTGACTGTATGGACACCTAGATCTATAAAATAGGGACCAAGTTGTTGAAAAACATTGAATCGGCACACCGTTGAACAAAACTTATTAGTTTGAGACAGATAGTGCAATTTTCCTTTATCCCCAAAGTGAAATTCCCTTGACCGATGATCTTGTGTGTGTGCAAAGACATCCAAATTGTTCATGCATCGGCGTGCATGGAGAATCGTGCATGTGTGTGTGTGACCGAATCATTCACTTGGTGTACACATGTAATGATAATGGCACACGTGCACATAGATAATGAATTGGAGCAAGGGAAATTTAGTACATTATCATGTTTATATATAGATGTTTCTAATTGTTGTTTGTTTGGGACCATATCCTTGAAGGATTGTCTTGCAAAAGTGAAACACAAAACTAAAGGCCCGTTGATTAATAGTCATGCCCTAAGCCCACTTTTTAATTTAAATATTTTTGCTAAAAAAAGTGAAATTTTTTCTTTCAATAAAGTCCATATTTGTTAGTTGTAATCTTATTTCTTAAAGCACTTTGTTAGTGGGATCCTTGTAATGATCTTAAGGTCTCATCAATAGTGGAGGAAATAAGCAAAGTGACTGTGGGAGAGAGCTTGATGAGAGGAATAGGGCAATTGAGTGTGACTTCGACATGAAAACAGAGCCTTTCATTTATTCAAATGCTTTGAAGAGTCGATACACGAGTTATTCTTGTACGGTTTGTTTATGTTACAATATTAATCAGTATTATAAACAATATCATAATTGTTTATCTTATTTAATATCGTTCATTACCATCTAATTCACCTTATCATATATTTCATTAGTTCAAAATTTCTAGATTATTATATTATCTGGTAGAGTGTGATAAAGATTGAAACATGTCTACCAAAGATGACCCTAGTGCACTTGAGATAAATTTTATAAGATAATGTATTAAGGAGATAAATCCTTTTGACTTGTGGTAGAGGAGTTCTTACTTGTGTGTTGTTAATTTAATCACTGCTTGATTTAGATAAAAATCGAATTTTAAATATATTTTGATAAAAATGGATAGAATATATAGTTGAAAAGTTGTGTATTCTATAAAATGTATGATTAAAATTAAATTTTAACTTTTACTTTTAACCTCGACCAAACATGGGCTTAATCTTGCCAATGGCGGAGTCAAATCATACCAAATTAAAGTAAGATGTTTGTTTCATATTATCTTTTTCCATATGTATTTATACCATAAAAGGACAAAATCCCCATGGTCATTGTCCTTAGTGAATACAATTCACATACAGATGAACTGTCTTTCATTTTTTTCTTAACGTGGGCTGCTTTAGAAAAATTAGGTATGCCCCATTATGTGTACAGTAATATCAAAAGTTAAGTTTTATTCTTGATAAATTTAAAATCGATTGTCTAATTCTATTAGATTTTGCTTATAAATTGTCTCTATATCTCTATCCTTTAGTTCAGAAAGTCAACACCAACAGCGTTGTTCATCATTAAGTTACATGAATTTTCTCCCCTTCATTTGGCTGGCATCTGGATATTTAGCCATTGTTTGATTCTATTTTCTTTACGATANATCATTAAGTTACATTAATTTTCTCCCCTTCATTTGGATGGCATCTGGATATTTAGCCATTGTTTGATTCTATTTTTTTTAAGATACATTTTTCTCTCTCTTCTTCTCAATTACACATTCTTTCATAATATAATATTACACGCAATCCAAAATTATTATTTTTTTCATTTTTAACCACTCATTCTATATCAATCTACGTTTTTAAAATGCGTTTTATATATATATAAATGTGGTTCAAACATGCCCATAATATAATTGCCAACTTTTGGAATCCTAAGTGAAGAACTTTTCTGGATCATTACTGATAATGATTCTATAACCGTACCCAAATGTGCAAAATTTATGATGCCTTAAAGTGAGAGAGTAAGGTGAATTGAATCGTAGCGATCATAAAGTCCTTTTCCAACAAAGTTAGTAGAGCCATTTTTGTTGTGAATTCATGTTAAGAATTGAGGTTCAATTTTAAAAGGTCAACCTTATGAAGAGGAGTAATCAAAACTCTTATAAATTGGTCTATATTTTCATCTTTATTCTCATTAAGTTACATTAATTTTCTCCCTTTCATTTGGATGGCATCTGGATATTTAGCCATTGTTTGATTCCATTTTTCTCAAAATACATTTTTCTCTCTCTTCTTTTCAATCACACATTCTTTCATGATATAATATTACACGCAATCAAATTTTTTTTTTTTTTTCATTTTTAACCACTCATTCTATATCAATCTACGTTTTTAAAATGCGTTATATATATATATATATATATATATATATATATATATATATGGGGCACAAACATGCCCACAATATAA
>CAIGRP010128212.1:0-17725 GCA_903798385.1 Fraxinus cuspidata | reverse complement strand
CACAACAATCAAATAAACAAAAGGGAATAAGATATACATTAATCAAACAAAACAACAGTCATTTCACTAAACCCAATTTATCCACTGCTCGAGAGCTCAAAATTCCACAAAATAACTTTAGCAAGCAATACAATCAATCAAACAATAATACAAATCATCCTATGGATCCAGATGAAATGTCCTTCCAGTTTTGGCAATTGACATCCTTTGTGAGAAAACCCAGATCAGTAAGATATATTATATAAGCATGAGATGAAATGAGTATTAAAATTTTTCCACGCCCACACATCTAGATGCAATTAAAATAACATTTAGAATTTTGCAGAGTCCCAATTCCTATGAACTTAACATTTCATATTTAACCGAATGTATGGATTCCTGTTGTGAACTCTAATATTCAAAATCTTAAATGGGAGCTCATTGTGAGTTTGGAAAAGAAGAATATAAATTTTGAACCTCAAAACCCTCCCTCAACAATCCTCGCCTTGATAGATATCAATGTCTTCATTCAATTCAAAATCTTCCACAATTGTCGCCCTCACAAGAAAAAAAAGATATGGTTTTTAATGTCGAGGAGAAAAGGAGTTTGGGAATTTGAAGAAGAAGGCATTTTTTGGAATTTTGAAGGAGAAAAATGTTTTCAATTTTCATTTGGGGAAGAATATGATTTTTGACATGAATGAAAGACTCAATTCATTCTTCAATTTGGTTTTACAATTTGAAGAAGAAGACAATTTTTGGGAATTTGAAGGAGAAAAAGGTTTTCAATTTTAATTTGGGTAAGGATATGATTTTTGACGTGAATGAAAGACCAAATTCATTCTTCAATTTGGTTTTACAAGAAAGGTTAAAATTGTCAATCATACTTTTAAATAATTAAATTTTATTTTATTTTAGAAAATTAAATCAAAGACCTTTTGCACAAATGGAGATTGAAGAGTGGCTATGAGAACTAATTCCCCCTTTTTTAAAGTATTGATTTTGAGCGTTTATGAGATAACCATAAATTTACGAGTGACTTTAACAACGTTTTTTTAAATAGTTCAAGAAAGTGAAGTTAAGTATATATTCCTTAGTGAAATTTTTAGTTTATGACTTTTTGTATGAAATTTTTTACTTATTAGTGATATTTTACTTATATGTAATTTTTTAACATGTAAATTAAATAAAGTTAAATATTTACCTAAAATTTTATGTTATTATTTTTTAGTCATATATAAGCTTTATAATTATAAATTAATTTTGTATTTTTAAATAATTTTTACATATAAGCGAATTTTTTTTATTTACAAGTAACTTTTTTTATATTTTATAGTCATTTTTTGTCTTATTAGTAAGATTTTTAAACAAAATAATTTTTTATTTTACTTATAAGTAATTTTTTTAAATTATAATACAATATTTTTACTCATAAATAATTTTTTAGTTAATATATTTTTATTTATAAGTTAGTATTAAACAAAATATGTTTGTTGAAAATAATTATTTTATAAAGGGTAGAATTAGAAGAAAAATTGAGGAACAATAAAAACCGTCGATTTGATGGGTTGAAAGAAACGATCAAAATTATGCAACACCATTTTTGGGTATTTTTAAACCATCCAAAACCAGTGTTCAAAAAATCTAGCAATCACGAGTTCTTCCAACCCCTTACAAATGGTGCCACCTAAAATCGGCCAAAATCAATGAAAATAAAACTCCCAAGCAAGCCCTTAGGTGAGAGAGAGGAAAGTTTGTCTTAAAAGTTAAACTTGCTTTTTGTGAAATGAACTGCATGACTTACAAAGCTTACATGTTTTTTCAAGTAATAATACTCTTTAACAAAAGCAACGTTACAATGTCATTCTACGTGTCACTAAATGATATACACAAATGCAGAAAATTATTATTTTTATCTAATAAATTTTATCATTTAATGTCACTTAGTATTAACTAAATTGGTGCTGTAATAACACGATTCTAAGTACCATTACTCTTTTTAAGTGCTTATAAGTTATAGATCTTACGGAATATGTGCATAATAAGTAAGCAATTAAGTTATAAGTCATATGAAGTGTGAGCGTAAAAAGTATATTTGACCTACTTGTACTAAAATTTAAGCTTTTCTACGTTTGGATAATCTTTAAAGTTACTTTTGTATTAAGAGAAAATTAGCTCATATACATACTTTTTAAAAATAAATCAAAATATACCCCCTTTTTAGTCTCATTAATATTTACCGTACTCAAAAAAAATATTTAATGATATTCACCCTTCTTTTTTATTCTGGGATTATATGGCCACTTAGATGAAATAGAGATGTAGACAATCTCTCTATTGGAACCTATTAGCTTCATACCGGCGACCTCCCATTAGAGAGAATATTACAGAAAGCAAAGCACTATTGCCATTTGGACTGGGGTTATTTATCATTATTTTTTTATTAGTATTGAATTTCTATTGTAGTGTAAATTTCAATTTTCCGTCACTTTGGCATGAACATTAGTGCTGCTATTCTCTTCATTTTCCTCCAGTAGTTTCGATCTCAAATAGTAGAGAGAAAATCACGACAAGAATTGGATCAAAAGATTGCTTAGAAGATTACCTTTTCTTCGATTAAATGTCACAAGATTTGCCCCTTCATCTATTTATATGGTTTTTTTTTTTTAAATACAAAATTCCAATTAATGAGGTGCTGATTTTGAAGAGGAACTGGAATATAGTGCCTTCTTGAATTGATGAATCTAGTGCCTGATTATGAAGAGCTAGAAACAGCCAGTGCCCTGAATTGATAATTCAAACGTAGGATTACATGGCTTCTTCAATTCAATATGTTGGAATTTGGGTGTGACCCGAATTCCTTTATTGAAGTGTTTGAAGTATTAAATAATTTTAATTGAAGTGCACATCTTGAAGAATTCAAATTTGGAATACTGTTGGAGTTTTATATCAAATTAAAGTTCAATTTTGGATGCCCACTGGGAGTTGAAAATTGGTATTGAACTTGAAGAAAAGTTCAGAATGGAGAAAAACACCATTTAAAATCAATTGGAGGATTTCCGTCTGACAGGTTGCGACTCGATGTTGTATTATTAACAGCGGGCTGGCGACTAGAGCGCCCGGGGTGTAGCGCCTAGGTGCTACCGCGCTGTTTTCATTTTTTCGATTTTTCTCTCCTATTTCATTTTAGACTCTTTTTTTTGCATCCTATTTCATCAACAACTCTATTTAGAGGGTTTGGACGTTCCCTACATGTTTTCTATAAATATTAGGCTCTTATATATAATTTTTATAAGTGTGAGAAAATAGATTACTAGAATTATAGGATCCATTGTAATTTTCTCATTTCTCCATTATTCTCGAGTCAAATCTCTTAATTTCTCTGCCATATNTTCAACAATTCATTCCGGTGGTTGGTTTCGTTAAGCGGTATTTAAACAATACATAATTCTTATATTCCCAACAATTGGTATCAAAGATTCTGGGCATAATTAACATAATAAGTTATAACAGAGACTAGGTTCAGCAATTCCGTACAACTTGATTTGTTCGAAGTTTTTTGTTCGTGATGGCTTCCATGAAGTATGACATTCTGATTTTCGATCAGAGCACTATATTTTCGCTATGGCAGGTTAAGATGTGTACAGTACTCGTGCAACTTGATTTGAATGATGCGTTGCTGGGAATTGACAAGATGCCCACAACTTTGACCTCGGAGGAGAAATTACGGAAGGATGAGAAGACAGTTTCTCACATTCATCTTCATCTATTGAATACCATTCTTCAGGACGTTTTGAAGGAGAATTCAGCAGCTGTTTTATGGTTGAAGTTGGAACAATTGTGTATAAATAAAAGTTTGACAAGCAAGTTGAACCTCAAACAGCGTTTATTCTCTCACCGAATGGAAGAAGGATGATCATTAGAAGATCACTTGGCTGTATTTATAGAGATCATCACTAATTTGGAAACTTTGGAAGTAGAGTATGATGAAGGAGATTTGACATTGATCCTATTGTGTTCGTTGCCTGCTTCATTTTCTTCATTTACAAACACAATCTTGTATAGTCGTGATACTCTCACCATAGAAGAGATATATGATGCTTTATATTCAAAAGATAAGATGAAGTATTTGTTTTCTGAGGCCAGAGATGGAGAAGGCCTGGTTGCTCATGGTGGTTCTGAAAGTGGCAGATCGAAATCTAAGTTCAATGATCAGATTTGTAATTATTGCAAGAAGAAGGGGCACATGAAGAAGGATTGCTACAAATTGCAGAATAAAAAAAGGATGCCTATAAGTCAATATAGGAAGCAATCAGATATTTCAGAGGAAGCAGACCTCGCAAAGAACATTGATGCAGATCTCTTGACTATTTCTGACATCGAGTCTAAACCAAAGGATGATTGGATTATTGATTCAGCATGTGTGTTTCATATGTGTCCTAATAATGACTTGTTTACTAAATATGAAACTGTTTACAAAGGTGTCATGGTTATGAAAAATAACGCACCTTGTCGGGTTGCTAGAATTGGTACAGTTAAATTGAAACTTTTGGATGGAACAATTAGAACACTTGGTCATGTTCGACATATTCCAGCTTTGAAAAAAGAATATCATCTCATTATCTATCATTGATTCAAAAGGTTATGAGTTCTTTGGTGGAGGTGGAACTTTGAAGGTTTTTAAGGGTGTCCCGGTTCTATTGGAGGGACATAAAATGTCTCAGTTATACATCTTGTAGAGTCGTGTAGAATCTAGAAGAGTCAATTAGCACATGTTTAGTGCCTTGGTAGATATTTAGTTTGGTACAATACCATTAGAAGCTCATAAAAGGTCGGATTTGAAGAATACTGTTCAGTGGAGTTCAGGAGATATGGATAATGTCGATTTGCCAACATCACTCGCGGTGCCATTTTATTCAATTGCTAGGAACAGACCCAGTGGAAAAGGGTATGTGGATGCTGATTTTGTTGAGCATGCTTTCAGCATAGTAGAATGTGTACAATCTAGTAAGGGACCTTTTTTAAAAACATTTGAGTTTGATTCTGCTTTGGGGCGTGTTACCGTCCAATTTGGTGAATTTTAAAATCATTATGATTTTTTGAGAATTTGAGATAATTCTGCAGTGTAGTGCTTGAATTCATTGGAAGATGTGGAGTATTTTGTGTTGGTTGGAGAAATCAGGTTATTGATTATTGTCGAAGAAGCACGTTCATTCCTTGAATGGAATTCATGTTAAGGTGGAGATTGTTGAAATTTTGGTGTGACTTGAATTCCTTTATTGAAGTGTTTGAAGTATTGAAGAATTATACTTGAAGTGCACGTCAAGGAGAATTCAAGGGTAGAATTAGTGTTTGAAGTATTGAAGAATTCTAATTGAAGTGCACATCATGAAGAATTCAAATTTGGAATACTATTGGAGTTCTATATCAAGTTGAAGTTCTATTTTGGATGCCCATTGGGAGTTGAAATTTGGTACTGGACTTGAATAAGAGATCGAAATGGAGAAAAACACCTTTTGGAATCAGATGGAAGATTTCTGCCCAAGACTTAGCGCCCAGGCACCAGGTCGCGGCGCGATGATGTTTTATTAACAGCGGGCTAGCACTTAGGCGCCAATCCTGGAGCGCCCAGACGTTAGCCCCAACTCCTAAGCGCCCGGGATGTAGCACTTAGGCACTACCGCACTGTTTTGATTTTTTCGATTTGTTTCTCTCCTATTTTGTTTTGGACTCTTTTTTGACATCCTATTTCATTGGCAACTCTACTAAGAGAGTTTGGACATCTCATACATGTTCTCTATAAATATTAAACTCATTTATACCATTTTATAAATGTGAGAAAATAGATTACTAGAACTATATGATCAATTGTAATTTTTTCTCTTCTCCATTATTCTTAAATCAATAAAATCTTTTAATTTCTCTACCATATGTCTTGTCTTTATTATTATTTTGCTTGATCTAACACTTCATTATTTGCCATATAACTTCAGCATATAGATTACTAGAACTATATGATCCATTGTAATTTTTTCTCTTCTTCATTATTCTTGAGTCAATAAAATCTTTTAATTTCTCTACCATATTTCTTGTCTTTATTATTCTTTTACTTGATCTAACACTTCATTATTTGCCATATAACTTCAGCAATTCATTCCGGGGGTTAGTTTCATTAAGTGGTATTTAAAGAATACATAAATCTTGTATTCCCAACAATTGGTATCAGAAATTCTGGACATAATTAACGTAACACTATTAGAACATTAGTTAGTTAGCTAGTTAGTTGCTGCATCTTGTAAATCGGTTTGTAAACCAGTTAATTAATTAGTAATTAGTTTGTACAGCTGTTAGTAAATTGCCAATTAGCTCACAAATTCTATTTATACAATGGTTGTAACTCATTTTCATTTGAATAAAGAATTCCCCCCATTTTACAAACTTCTTCTTCAATATGGTATCAAAGCAGTGATATCTTTATTAGCAAATCCGTTGATCAAAACTTCTAAACAACAATGACTTATGGCATCAAATCCTTCAAATCCATCATCCAACAACTCTTAATCATCGGCAAGCAATTCAGCAATCGATGATCGATTAGTCCATATTTTCTCCATCATTCAGATATTCTAAGCATTGTTCTTGTTTCACAGCAATTGATTGGAGACAACTATGCATTTTGGAGTCGATCGATAATGATCTCACTGTCAGTGAATAAGTTGGGATTCATCAATGGATCAATTCTACGACCTGAAAATGATTAGGAGCTACTCAATTCATGGATACGTAACAATAACATTGTTATCTCTGGATTCTTAATTTTGTATCCAAGGAAATTTCTGCAAGTGTCATATACTCTGAATCTGCATAAGAGATTTGAACATATCTATATGAGCGTAATCAAAAGAGGAATGGCCCATGCATATTCCAGCTAAGGCAAGAGTTGATGAACCTTATACATGGCCATTCATTCGTGAGTTCCTATTTTACTAAGTTGAAAACAATTTGGGAGAAACTTAGCAACTCTAGACCTATAGGTTCATGTGGAAAATGTGTATGTGGAGGCAATAAGAAAATTGCAGAACTTCATCAAATGGAATATGTGATGTCTTTTCTAATGGGGTTGCACGAGTCTTTTACTCAAGTTTGGTGCTGCTAATGGATCCCATTCTTCCCATCAACAAAGTTTTTGCACTCGTTTCTCAGGAAGAACATCAAAGAAAGGTCAATATGATCCCTAATACTTCTGGAACCACTGACTCCAAGGCTTTCCAATCTCAAAATGAAACTAGAAAGGCTGGCACATGACAGCATTACAACAAATTTCAGAAGAAGGAAAGACATGTTTGCACTTACTGTGGATACACAGGCCATGTAGTTGATAAGTGCTATAAACTACATGTTATCCCCTGCCTAGACAAAGGCCTAAAATGAATAATCAAACTGGATCAAGTAATAAAGCCAATTGTGCTATGGTTAACCAGATTTTTGAGCGTCTAAGTCCTTGAACTTCCTATGGATCAAACCCAAGGAAGTGTTCCGAGTTTTATGCAGACACTCAATCTGGTCCAATACCAACATCTGATGAGTATTTTGAATACCTATCTCAAGGCCGTAAAGATGGACACGGAAGTGGATGCTAACTCTAGTAATATGTCAGCTACCTACTTTTCAATTTCTATTATTCCATCACTCAATTCATCTAGACACTAGGTAGTGAACTTATGTGCTACAACCCACATATGTTCAAATTGATCAGCCTTTCATGCATTGAAGCATATTGAAAGTGCATATATTACCTAATCATGTAAAGTTTCATGTGCAATCTATTGAGAGTATTAGAATTTTCCCTGATTTGGTACTAGATGGTGTTATTTGTTCCTCAAATCAAGATCAACCTGCTATCAATCAGTTCTTTAAACAAGAAGTCACCTGCATCAAGTTTATCTTTGATTCATGTATTATTCAGGATTTGCACACATTGAAGATGATAGGCAAAGGTAGAAGGATTGCAAGTCTCTATGTCATTGATGTCAATTTTGATTCAGTTCATCCTCCCAAAAGTGTTAATTCTTCTTATTTAGTAGTCAATTATGTTAAATGATCAAATTTGGCACCATAGACTTGGTCATATGTCATTTTAGAAGTTGAACATGTTAAAAGATCAATTACAGTTTGTTTGTAATAGGCAAAACGATAGTGTTGTAACTCCTTGTTCTATTTGTCCTTTAGCTAAGCAAATGAGGCTATCATTTGTTTCAAATAATCATTTGTCTATTGATGCTTTTGATTTGATTTATTGTGATACTTGGGGGCCATATCACATTCCAACACATGCTAGCCATAAATACTTTCTTACATTAGTTGATGATTGCACACGTTTTACCTAGACCTATCTCATGAAGCACAAATTTGATGTTAGCTTTACTACTCCCAAGTTTTTCTCTCTAATAGAAAATCAATTCCAAAAAATTATCAAGAAGTCAGATCAGATAATGCTCAGGAGTTACAATTTACAGATTATTTCAATGCCAAGTGAGTCATTCATCAATTTTCATGTGTTATTCAGGAGCATCTTTTTAATGTGGCAAGAGCCTTATCTTTTTCAGTCAAGGGTTCCAATTCAATTTTGGGAAGAATGTGTGCTCACAGCTACCTTTTTGATTAATAGAACCCCCTCATCAATTTTGAAAAATAAGACTCCCTTTTCTCCGATGTATGGTAGTTCTTAAAAGTATTTGGAAGTCTTTGTTTTACATCCACACTGCTATCCCACAGAAATAAATTCCATCCATAAGCCAGAGCACGTGTCTTTGTTGGCTATCCTCCAGGCATCAAAGGTTATAAATTGTATAACATATCTTCTAACTATATTTTTTTGTTTCCAAAGATGTTATATTTCATGAAAATCACTTCCCATTTCATTCCATAACTCATACAACTGAGCTTATTGACCTGTTCTCTGATATAGTCCTGCCTCACATTTCTCCTGATTTGCCTATCTCTCACTCATCTACAACTTCATCTTCTGATCTACCTTCAGATAATTCCAATGCTGTCACTCCTTTGCAAGGACTAGGTTTTGACCATCCTTCCTCCTTTATTCTTCGAAGATCTACTAGAGTCAGCAAACCTCCTTCTTATCTTCGTGAATTCCACTGCAATATTCTGTCAAACACACCTCCCCCAGAAAATAGTTCAGCATATCCTTTTTTCAAGTACATATCATATACAATATTCTTTCCCTCACACAAAACTTACCTCCTTAACGTGTCTTCCAACTTTGAGCAACAATTTTAACATCAAAATGTACAATTTGATCATTGGAAAGAAGCTATGGCATCTGAATTAGCAGCCATGGAACTAAAAAATACTTGGTCAATAACTAGATTACCTAAGGGCAAGCATTCCATTGGCTGCAAGTGGGTATATAAAATTAAACATAAACCTGATGGAAGCATAGACAAGTACAAATCCCATTTGATAGCCAAGGGCTATACTTAGTAAAAGGTTTAGATTTCATGGAATCATTTTCTCTAGTTTCTAAGCTTGTGACTGTAAAGATACTCCTTGCCATTACTGCCATTCATAACTGGCATCTTATCCAATTGGAGGTCAACAATGCATTTTTATGTGGATCTTTTTGAAGAAATTTATATGGATCTACCCTTGGGATATTGTAAAACACGTGAATGGAAGGACATCTAGTGTGCAAACTCCACAAATCCATTTACGGCCTTAAACATGTATCTAGACAATGATTTTCAAAGTTTCTCAAGCTCTTGTTCTTCATGGTTTTCATCAATCAAAGTCATATTACTCCTTATTTACAAAGGGTTCTGGTGATAATTTTGTTGCTTTATTGTATATGTAAATGGCATTATTATTACAAGTTCGAATTATTGTGTGATTGCCTCTTTGAATACATTTTTACACAGCCAATTTAAACTCAAGGATCTTGGCAAACTGAAATATTACCTTGGTTTGGAAATAGCTAGATCCCACAATGAGATATTCTTTTCCCAAAGAAACTATACATTATAACTTTTAAAAGACACTGGTTTTCTGGGTTGCAAACCAATTGTTCTGCCCGTGGATCCCAAAGCTCTCCTTAGTTTATTTGAAGGGAAGTTACTTGATGATGCATCTTTATATCAAAGACTTGTTGGTTGTCTGCTTTACTTAACTATCTCTCGGCTAGACATAACCTTCACAGTCCACAAGCTCAGTAGATTTGTTCTCAACCTTGCCAGTCGCATCTTAATGTTGCTATGAGCTCTTACAGTACCTCAAAGCCACTCCAGGTCAAGGTTTAATAATTTCCTCCATTTTACAAATTTTTTCTTCAATATTCAAGGTGTTGGAAGGTGTTCGACGCCTAATTTTGCTATGGTGATTCTATTTTATATTATTGCTTTGTGATTTTGCATATATAAGAGCATATTGAATTGGTGTTTGTGGATGATGGTGTTGTCATTGTGGCTCAATGGTCTGGTACAATGCAGGTCTGCATGGCGAATTGGTAGTGGTGTAATGGTGGTGAATTTGAATGGAAAGTATAGTTGTCGAGTATTAGAATATACTGTTTTACTCGCATTTTATGTTGGTAACATATTATGTTACTTGTGTTTTGTGTTGGTAACATAATGATAGTGAGTGATTGATGGGTTGTGGTGGAGGACGGGGAGATTTGCGGCGTTTTGAGTTGTTATTAGTTTAGGTCAAGTGGTTTCGAAGCTCGATTTTGAGCATGATGATTGTGGCAAAGGCAGTGCTTGAGAGAAAAGGTTTGGGACGAGGATGGGGATTGTTGATGGTGGGTGCAAGAGCGAGAATGGTGGAGGTAAGTGACACTAGTTGATGTTGATGGTCATCGTCGATTGATTGAAATGGTGTTGATTCAAAAAAAAGAATCAAGATCATTGAGATTGAAAAAGTCCAAAGCGATTGGTGGTAGTGAGAGGGGATGGTTGTGGTTGAAGGTGGCAAAGGTATCAGTAATGCTTGAAAATAGTACCGGATGAAGTGATATTTGGGGTTTGGATAGATTAACACAATAACAATTACGTTATTATAAGTCACACAATAACATACATTCTACCTTACAAATTATGAAATAGATCCCGTTTAGCTCACATTATTTCTCATTAAATTATAATTCATTTTTCTTTTTCTTCTTATCAATAACACATTTTTCAATAAAATAATATTATACGTAAATCTAAAAAAATTATTCTTCTTTAATTACACATTCTCTAAAAAAATTTCTGTATCTCTCGTTATAATGTGGAAAAATGGGGTCAAATGGGCACTAAGTAAAGTGTATGTTATTCTAAAGATTTAAAAATATATAAGACAAGTGCACATATTTTACTCTAAAAGTAACACGGTGTTACTTAAAATGATATTTTTAGTGAATTTTTTTTTAAAATTAAATTTAGAGCATACAAATGTTGCTCTAGAATTAACGCGGTAACATGTACATGTAATTCATATAAAAAAAAAACTGACCTCTATGAAGGTATTGACCTATTTTATTATATATATGACCTCTTATTTTCATATTTGATATAGTGATTTTTCCGTCTTTAACTTTCACCGTTTCACATAAATCTTGTGTTTTTATTATTATTTTTTATATTGTCTATCCTCATTTTTACTAACAACCTCAATCTCAACTACAGAATTACGTTTAATCAAATCTACTAACAATTCTAATCGCAGAATAAGCAGGCAGGTCGTGGTCGAGGAAAAAGTGAAATTATAAATTGTAATATCAAAAACCCAATGATATCCAATTAGTCCGAGCACCAGTATCGCCACCTAGGATACGCCAATACAACCATAAGATTTTTGGCTTAGCTTCAAAATTCACTTAAGTATGAAGTAAGCACTAGAGATGATAATTTTCCCCGTCGCCTCGGCTCACAGGACTGGGCGGCGAAAAGAATAAAATAAAATAAAAATTAATTAACTATAGAAAAATAATTAATAAACTGAAATTAAAAATAACGGGGCGGGAAACGGGGCAAGCCCTCGTCCAGCCTCGCCTCGCCCCGCCCTGTCTAAGGCTGGGCGGGGCAGGGTCGGGGCAAGGTTTCCATCACTAGTAAGCACTAAGGGTATATAACCTCCATTTTGCTAGTAATAGTTAGAGATAAATAAGTTACTTATTTTGACATTAATACCTACCCTCAAAATAAGCACCTTTTCTTTTTATTATAAGAAAAACAGTAATCCTCAAAACATGTTTAGAAAAGAGCTTAGTTTGAATTACTTGTAAGCTAAGCCAAACATGTCAATTCGTGCAAGTATGATCTCGAAAATCTGGGAGCTTCAAAAAGAAACATGTGAAAAACCATAGATGATCTATATTAGTTGAAATGAATTATGCTACTCGTACATAAAAATGGTACACAAGAAATTACATAAAATGATGAAAATGGAACAGATTGAATGAAAAAAATGACTGTGTTTTAAACTGACAAATGATAGAATATCATGTAACACTATGTATAATTCATTATGTAAATAATTATGTACATGTAACAAGATCCAGTTGAAATATACATGTTATCTGAATCTATCATTAGTACGACCAGGACCAACAGAGCTCTAAAGCGAGAGCTAGAACAAAGATTTCACACACGGCAAGCAGTAGGTGAACAAGCATTGTTAAACTAAACAAACAATGATTAATTGGAGAAAACGATAGGTATAGCAGACAATGCATTCATAGTTTAGACGAGTAACAGCTAAAACACGGTCCCAATGATGAACATAGGAAATGACCATCATCTATCACAAGAAGATCAAGATGATATATTGAGGAGGTGACGTGGCGATAGTATCATAAAAGTAAAATTCGTTGCAGAATACAAAAGAAGCACTCAGTGGCATAGCGGACACAAATACGTTCAAACTAGTCTCAGTAAAATTAGTTGCAAAGAAAAGTGATTATGAAACTTAAAAAAATGTCATGATGATGTACAAGAAAAAATAAATTTCTTAAATCAGGATCTTTTTAAATCAAAGTATGCCATGGACAGCTAAGACATTTTAGCTAAGACAGCTAAGAAATTTTATATCCTGACCAATATCATGATCTTCTTAAATCAAAGTATGCCATGGTAGGGTGCACCCAGGATTGTTAGTTTGGCCGAGGCCGAGCAAATACACATCAAAGATGACAGTTTATGAAAATGACAGGTATTACGTGAACTGTGTTTTCCCTAAACAATACTTCCTATTGATTCGATTCATTTGAGAATATCTTAGCTGTATCTTTATCCGTTCAAGTATAATTAAGAAATTTGCAAGAAGATTGTCTTCTATTTGTTGTGATATTTTGCCTTCTATTTTGGGTGGTCAAACTTGAATAGTGAGAAGGATTTATGAAGGCCGATCTAAGAATTTATAAGGCATTGATGGGTATCCTGAAAACTTCCGGGAGGCAATTCCATCAAAGGGACATCCTGATCTTAAAATCAGGAAAGCTATATACATAACATATTTTTACAAAATGATTCCGCATGTCTCCCAGCACTAACAGAGCATACAAAACAGCTGCATACTTTCCTCAGCACTGACCAATATGAACATATAAATCAGGATTAATTACCATAAAATCATTTATAAATTCGACCACAACACATTGAAAGAGGCTTTAAGAAAACATAACCAGTTTCAATGCAAAGATGAAACACACACGTTGCTGACTATGTCAATCATTTACAGAACATAATGCAAAATGTTGGGTTTACCATATATATATATATATATATATATACATATACATACATACATATATATATATATATTTTTTATAACCGTGGATGTCCTTGTCAGCTTGTGCGCACCTCGACTAATCCCACGGGACCTGAAATTTACGGCCGGATACTCACCTCATTGGCTCTGGGGAGACTTGAACTGGTAACCATTGGGGAGCAAACCCAAGGCCTGACCAATTGAGCAACCACTAAAGGTTGTTTACCATATATTGTAATGAAGAATGTGTATGCCCTGTGCATTATCAAATAGAACAAATTAGTTAACAAACTACCAGCTTTGCAGGCTTCACAACTTCTAAATTCACTATTGTATATTTGTACTAGATGAATAGTGAAATTAATCTAACAATCCGATACATTTCTGCTAATAACAAACTTATTCAATTGAAAATTTCTCCAATACTAAATCTATGTACAGCTCCAATCTCTGCAAGATACTTCATTAAGTGAACAAAATACAAAGTCAAAATAACGCGTTCATCTATGACTAAGCATCGAAAATGATTAACATATTAGCTAACTGCATAGTTTCCAATGGACAGTCGAGTTCCTGCTTTCTTATGAGCCTTTTCATATCTTAGCATTCATCTATGACTAAGCATCGAAAATGATTAACATATTAGCTAACTGCATAGTTTCCAATGGACAGTCAAGTTCATGCTTTCTTATGAGCCTTTTTATATCTTCTTCTTCAATCTAGTTTAGTTGGCAAATTTCCTGTCCGTACTAGGTACAAGTTCTTCGAAATAAAATGCTCTCTAATGAATGCATCACAACTTTTAGGATTAAACATTTAACCTTAGATACATCAGCAAAAGAATATGAAAAGGGGGATGGGTACTGAAGTAATATCTATCTCAAAGACATTAGAGAGGATTTTTTAAAATTTTTTTTTAAGCTCCTGTTTGATCCATATTAAAATTTTCATTTTCATTCTTCTTCTCATTTTTAACCACATTCTTCGGTAAAATAATATTTTCCATCACAACAATAATTTTTCCTTCTTTTTTAACCGCACATTCTCCATCAATTTACTATTCCAAAATATATTCTTCCAAAATAATGTGACTCAAACACACCCTAAATATCTTTTTTAAGGTTCTATCAGAGCGGTCAATTCAATGGTTTAGTTACATTCAGTTCGTTTTTTTTACCTGTCCTTCAATTATTACTCACCAAAATCTCATCTGCAGCTTAATCAATAATAACGAACTTTAACTTTGAGGCTTCAAAGCAGTTCAGTTTCAATGACAATTTTATCTCCATCACCAATGGAAACCGAGACCAGCATGAAAAGAAGCCAACGTCGTGTATAAATGTAGATCCACACCAAGTCATATATTGAAAAGGAACGGGTAAAAATCTCAAAGAAAATGGAATTCATTAACTAATTGCACAATTTGGAAAGAACTTCAGAAGCCACTTAACTTCTAAGTCCATTAAAAATTATTTTGTTACTATAGAACCATCATTACAATCTACAAACAGTTCTTAAAACATAATCTATAGTAACGTTCCAAATGAAAAACAAGAAAGCCTAATTTAAAATTGACAGGAAAGCATGTCCAAAACCTCATTATTCAGCAGTGTTACCCATCACAAAAGAGAATACTTCACGAACTGGGGGATACTCAACCAACCCAATATCCATTGCATATCCACTAATTGGCAGCTTCAGATCACGTAAAACAGTAAATGCCTCAGGCATACGAGTCTTTGGCACTTCTTCAGCTACTGGACATAAAGGAATCCATGCATCTGGACGGTGCTCATCCCCAACTTCAATACCCTCCTTCTTCATTGCATCACACAATTGCGAATGAAACTGAAGGAGAGACAAGGTCGGAGTCGGAGCAAGAAAGAGAACATTGTTTTCATTTGGGAGGCTACCAATTGAAGAGAAAGACATTGGTAAAGGTTCTTGCTTTGCAGCAAAATTCTTTATGATATTTTCAAGTTTAGAAATGTCAGCAAACGGACTTGAATATAAGGTAATGTGAGGCCTAGATTCAATCTCAATGAGCTGAGTACTGATTTGTCGACGAGCCAACACATTCCAGGCCTTCAGGACCTGGTTTTCCAGAGCAGGATCGAAGTAAAGCTCAATCGCATAGCCTTGTGACATTGTCTCCAAAACTAAAATTCCAGAAAAGAAAAACAAAATAAATCAAATGGTTACAATTAAACACAAAAATCAAGAAACTTATAGCATTTAACAAATCAGACTATAATTACGCCACTGGAAAAATTCAAAGCAGCAAATAAACAGCGAGAATGGAGCACAAGAGCCAAAACCCATAAGAACGACACGAGATCTAAAGTAAAACACTGAAAACGGAGAAAAACAGAAGAATTACTTTGAACCCCTAAAATCACCGTACGCCAATATCAGCGTTAAATAAAAATTAAAGCATAAAACCTAAAGAATTGATGGCACATACCCAATTAAGATTAGAGACAATTGAGCAAATCTCGAAGCCCAGAAAATGAAAAACTGAGGGGCAAAGAATCCCCAGAAGTCGGAGCCCTAAGACAAATACAGGAACTTGACAAGCGTATCACGCTGAAGAGTGAAGAAGTCTAATATATATTGTCAAAGTATCAAAATCCGAAAGCAAAACAGAGAATAAAGAAGAGGTCTAAGAAAAAAGGGGTATCTTTTCCTACGGGAAATCTGATTTCTTAAAAAAATTATTGACGGTGGTAGAGGGGTTGGGAATCGGGAAGACTTTGGCAGCAGCTTTTCCCTTCAGCAATTTTGCCATGAACGGTCAATATTTTACACTGAAGTCGCTCTCCTGGACATTAAAATCAATTTTTTTTTTTATCAAATTTTGATAAAAATTAATAAAATATGAAAGATATGAATTTCATTAAATATGTTATTAAAATTAATTTTTAATTTAACTTAAATTTTAATTCTCCCGGACTATATTTGTCTTTTCATTTTCTTTCGCATTTTACACTAAAGTCCTATTAAGGAATTAAAAGGGAAATTACTATCACGTAAAATGCATATCATCTGTACAGAAACAAAGTTATTCATGTACATTATTTGATAAAATAATGATGATAACTAAGGAAAATAAACTATCTTGTCCGCCTTTCTTCTTGTCTCTCTCCCTTTGTATCCAACGACGAATTCAACACCTTGCGAATTTCGACACTGCCCGTGCTAGTTTCACTGATATTCAATTTTTTTTGTGTCAATATATTTTTTGTTTTTGATATATATGTGTAACTTCCTTTCGTTGACAACAAGCTATTATAGTTTAATTGGTTATAGTATCATATAACTAAACTAGAGTCTTGGGTTCAACTTTCAACGACAACAATTCCTTTTGCAATTATTTTAGTTTAATATTTTCTCCATTTAGGAGCTTATAGGCATTAAAACCGGTGCAATTGGAAGATTTGAACCTGTGTTCTCATTTGGAATTATGAAACACTTGACTACTGTGACATTTGGTGGATGTTTGCAATATACGTAACAAAATTCTATATGTTCTGTGCAATTGGAAGATTTGAACCTGTAATCTCATTTGGAATTATGAAACACTTGACTACTGTGACATTTGGTGGATGTTTGCAATATACGTAACAAAATTCTATATGTTCTTTTTGTCAAGTAATACATATTGTTGATTTTGAAAAATGCCATAACAAAATCTCGGCCACCTCCCTCCACGTAGGCATCACCTGCACACTGAAACACTCAATTAGGAGACAAAAGCCACCCGTCAAGAAAAGTATTTGGCGACCGTTTGTGTTGATCTATGGGTTGATTTCGAGTTCTGATTATAACAAACAAATTTTTCTCTAACATTTTTATTTTAGTCTTCAATGAGACATGTTACGAACCCGGTGGAAATCAAGCATGCACAATCAAACTTGGAAATCAAGCACTCGTACTTGGAATAATTGGAGACAAATCAAGTATTCACGTCCCCCCCAATGTC
>CAIGRP010128204.1:596-10631 GCA_903798385.1 Fraxinus cuspidata | reverse complement strand
AAAATAATTTTAAATTAAGTAATTCAAAAAATGTTGATTAATCAAGTAATAATCGTAAGAGATATATAAGTAAAAAAGATAGGGAGAATGCAATTGAAATATTAATGAAACTTTGATCAACATCAATTATCTACGTCCTCTGTTAGATTTTTCATTATTTGACTGACTTATGGTGCAATCAAAATTCTTACAATGCTTTCAAATACTTACAAATAAGGAGAAACAATCCTTATACAATATTGAGTTTTTAAGGGACATCAATATGATCTAAAGATTTAATGAAATGGTTTTACAATGAAATTTTTCTCTTAATAAATTAAGTATAAAAAGAAACTAACACTTCAATGAATATCAATGAATAATAGCTCAAATATTGGACAAAAAATTTTGATAAATATGATGTTTAAGAGTTTGATTCAATTAATCAAAAATTTCAATATGAAAATTTAAAAGAAATAAATGCAATCTAAGTTCAAAGATTTGCACAAAATATTTCTCTTTTCGATACACTTAAAGGATCCCTTACACTGATTATATAAGCAAATTAATTTATAGATGACAATTTGCAAAACTTTCTATTAGTTCAAATGAAAGATCGATGGACCTATAAAAGTTCGGATAACATAAAAATATATTTGTCGGACAAAATGGTCAGAATTTGCCATTTGATTTAAAAATCTAATTTTTGCTCTCTCTTTGAAGTCTGGGACGTAAACATGACTAATTTGGCTTAGACTTATCTTTAGAAATTTGTGTTATTTGAAGTCTCTTTTGTGGCCTTTCAAAATGTTAAACACGTGCTACTGACTATTAAGAGATGATTGGCACCTCACTACCCCACCCCGTACGATAGAGATTTACCCTTCCAGCCTATATAAACTTATGCTAAACCATATGAATCACCTGTATACATAAGTATGCATTTTATTAATAAAATAATTTATACGTGAGTTTAAAATTTTTTCTTAATTTTTTATAGACATGTTTTTCATAAAAATCACGGTAAATTTCATTAATAAAATACTTTATACAATAAATTCAAAACATTTTTATTTTTATTTTTTATTCCGTATCTTTTCAGAAAATCACAAAAATCATTTTAGCGTAAAAATGGGTCAAACGAGAGCTAAGAGATTCATACAGCATATATAAAATTATGCTAACTCTGTAGTTTTCAATTTTACCCCGGAACAGTTACTTCCCAACGCCCTACGGCCCAAGATTATCATCCGCTCGCGGTCTGTAATTGTTGCGAAACAATTGAAATCAGAAAATTTGAGCAAACTTCTCGACTTTTGGCGTACGACTTGGTAAGATTCGTCTTGCCTTTGAACACTTTGCGACCTAATCTTATTTAATCAATTCTGGGCTTAATTAATTTTTCTTCCTTTCTTTCTAGGTTGAAAATTTATGGGTTTGTTTATGATAATTTGGCTGAATGAACTGAAACAAGATGTTTTTATTGAAATGAGTAAAAGGGATGATCATGTCAATATTTGATGTAAGAAGTGGAACGCAGGCGTTAATAAGTTGACGTCTTAGTATAATTAACATGATGGATAAATTTGGGAGGTCTATAACTTCTATATGTGTAGGCAAATCGATTTTCAAGGTGAAAACCTTGTAAACTTCTAGACATGTCCAATGCATTTGGATTGCAGTGGCAAGCAAGTTGAAAGGCTTGCCGTCTGCGTGGCATTGATTTATAATGAATAGACAGTCAAACCTAAAATTGGTCTCCAGTGAGTTCTATGTACCACTAAATATTACGGTCTGTGTGTTTTACTTGCTCTATAAAATAGAATGGTATTATGTCTTTTATTTGCTTTATAATAATAATAAATAAAATAGGAAGGAAGGAAGGGAGAGAAAATCCAATATACTTTTTTTTTCTCTGCCATGTTAGCTTGACATAATCCTTGTATTGGAGAGGATTTTTTGAGACAATGTTTAGTTTGCTTGTGTGAATAAACATTTTAGCAATCCACGGTTGCATTTGCAATGTTCTTAGCATTGAGACTTGGGGTTCCATTTGGAGGAGTAACCCAAACCGTTAGTATTTGATGTGGGATTTTACCCTTGTGCCATCGTAAGATGGTGGCTTGTTTGAGCACAACCATCTTGAAATTCAAATACTCGTTTGAGTTTCACACAAACTGAATTGTTTGTTTGAGTTCAAGGGACTTTGATATGATTCTAAGAGTTGGAATTCCATCTTAAAATGTCAATTTTAGTAAGAAAAATAACCCAAGCCTTTATATGTTGTTTAGTATTTTTAAACTTATACTTTTCAAAAAAAAAAGTATTTTTAAACTTATACGTGTGAGATTTTACCTTAAGAATTAGTTGTTTTTACTTTTGATGCTTTCTGTTCTCACTTATTCAGAGTGCCATGTTGAAACACTATAGTTCAGTTTTCTTGGATCTTGTCATTTTCTTGATTTAGGGATATTTCTGTTCTTCCACTACAATTTTTCTGTGTTCCTTGACTTTGTAATTTTGTACATATGTAGGATACACCTGTGAAAAGCTTCCACTTTGGGACCTATATCGTCCCTTTAGGGGCATTACCATCATATTTGTCTAGCCAATGGCAGCTTCCAGTGCTTTGCTGGTGCCCCAGGAATGGAGATTTCAAAGAATTCGTGGTTGCACTGGCCAATCGAAGGTAAATGACCTACCTTATATAAATACATTACTCAAGTCATTTATGTACATTTACAGATTGCTGATACTTCATTAATTTAATTATTTATTATTCTCTAGCAAATAATGAATTAGGTCCAATTATGCCTATTTCCCAAGCATAATGAATGGCCATTTATTTACATTTCCAATCACTAATGCCTTTCTTTGTTTGTTTCTTTGTCATTTCTTAGGGCATGATGGAAATGGTCCAATTACGCTCTTTTAACATACCCTCGTCATCACATTCTTTGGTATGCTCCTCTTTAGCCTCAGAACCTTGTGGTGTTACGATGTATTTCTAGATAAATTAACAATTAATTTTTCCTTCTAATACCTTGTTTGTGTTTGTAATATTCGTGGGCACATCTTGCATTTCTTCTGTTTTCTGCACTTCCATCACTAGAAATGAAACTATTAGTTTTCAGTCTCACATTTAACCTCAGAGCTTTATACTTGGATGTTCCTGTAATTAAATTTTACTAACTTTTACTTAATAATAGTGTGATTGTTGTTGCGTTGATTAAGCAATGTTGTGTTCCCTGTATCCAGACAAAATCGTAGATTCACATTGCTTTCTGTGTCTCTATCAACTGTTCTCTCGTATCATGTGTTTTATGTACTAAATTATAGTTCAAGCTTTGCTGCTATTTTCTTCTCTTGGAAGGTAACATGGTGAATCTGCATTTTGCCAGTTAAATCTTCAGCAAAAGGATGCTTCAAATATTCATCTCTTAAGGAGTGCACGTGGGAAATCAAGTCACATATCTACTAGATGTGATATAATCTTATGCCATTCCCTCCTAAAACCAGGTGGAGGGAATGAGATTCCTATTGTGAGATCAGCTGCTGTGGTGATTACAAGGTATTAGTTGCTAGTGTTTTGTTTGGAATGGTCTCTTTCTCAACTGGGAAGGGGGACACTGGTTAGGACCTATTTTTCCCCATGCTCGCTGAAGAGTGAAGAGAAAATATAATTTCCATTCAATTATGTCATTTTATTATGCAGATCATATAATGCTTTTCTTGAAAGACCTATTGTGCTGCAATTGGTTCCTGCTGTGGCTATCATTGCCTTTGCAGCATGGGGTATGGGACCACTCATGCGACTTGGCAGGATCCTTTTCCTTCATGTACTGATTTTCATTTACTAGCATTCTTTCTCTTTCAAATTTTAATCTCTCTGGAGTAGTCCTTCACATTGAAATTTTATGCAGAAGAGTGATAGGAGTTGGGAGAAGAGTAGCACACGTTATATGATGACTTGTTATTTTCGACCTTTGCTCCTGTGGACGGGAGTTACACTCATATGCAGGTTTCAGTTGCATGACATTTTTAAATCACAATACCAGAACCAATGTTGCTTTCTCTTGATGCTAATTGATAGCACCTCTTCTAGCTCTAATAATCGCAAAACTTATACAGAGCTTTAAATCCAGTCATTCTACCTTCAGTCGCAAGCCAAGCTGTCAAACAACGGCTTTTGAATTTTGTACGATCACTATCTGCTGTCCTAGCCTTTGCCTACTGTTTATCAAGGTAATTTTGATCACTTCCAAAATAAAAGAGAGAGATATGGCTAAGAAAAAACTGTCTTGTTACTTACCTCGTGCACATCCGTTTTTCATCAGTCTGCCCAAGTTGAATGAACAGATATTCTTAATGTTTTATTGTTAGAAGGATAGTATAACTGCTGCTTAAAACTTCTTATGCTGGGATACATTTTTACTCCCTTTCTCCTGTGGGTACTTTGGATGATGTAAACACTAATTAATTCTACTACTAGTTTTTCTCTTTTGTGCTGGAAAAACCTTATGCTGCAATATAATATAGCATCTTTCCTCCTCCTCCCCCTCTCCTCCTTTTTATTTGTTGATGAATATATGTATTTATAGCTCCAAAATAGGTCAAAACTCATGGTCAAATTACTTTCCAAGAAGATGTTGATTTAAAATAGTAAATAAAATCTTTCCAATCGAATAAGCAAAGATCACTGTGATTGAACAGTACAGCATTGGGACTCGCAGGAGGAAATTTTCTCCACCTAGCGATCGCAAGGAACAAGTTGTACATCTTGTTCATGTTGGTCCTTGATTTCCTCATTTTGTTCAACTCGAGTCCCTTCTTCATTTGTACGAGTGTCTTTCATCCAATGGCCATCAATTCGAAAAAGGGAAATGGTCAAGTCTTTGTTATTTTGTTAAATGTTGTTGTTGCTGTCTTTCCCCATATTTCCACAGTGGTTGATATATAGCCTGTTATTCTTCCTGTACTTCCATTTTTTACAATTATTTTTTATTTTTTATTTTTGGGATAGGGTTGTCATTATGATGTTTAAAACTTCGTAATGTTTTGTTTTGACAGCTTGATTCAACAAGTACAAAATTTCTTTGTGGAGACCAGAGACTCTAGTGCTGCAAGAAATGTATGTTGATTTCTTAGACATTTATGCAATACTTTTATGTTTTCTTATGTTACATGTAAACTGATTGGATTTGTTGTATCTTGGAAAGTGATCTTCTGTGAAGAATATGGGCGACGAGACATGATACTTCTTATTGAATAGATAAGGGAAATAATCTTATCTTTTGCTATGGTAAAGCACTGGAACAACTCGAATACATATGGGAAAACTTATAACTGGAATGGAGCGTGTAAAATACACGAGGAAAAACTGAATTTAGTTTGGGAAGACATTTACCCATTCGTTTGTTCATGTTCCTACGTCTACCATTTGCACAAGGACCAATGCTTTCTTGAACTTCATTTAAAGACGTGATGCTCTTGTTCCGAGGCTTTAAATTTTTAGATAACAGAATACTCTTAAGCACCTGAGATTCTTTTTCTGATGCAGTTTATTTCGAGGCATCCATGAAATTGATGAGATAATTTTAATAAGAGACCAACAACTTTAGGCATCGAAGTATACCATCTCTTAGTCAACCTTGAAAATGTCAGACTGGTGTTTTATAAGCATTCACATGGTTCAGTCAGTTATCATATTATTAATGATGAATCTTGCCTCTGCAGATGGGCTTTGAATTTGCAGGCAAAGCTGTATACACTGCAGTGTGGGTTGCTGCAGTTTCCTTGTTCATGGAATTACTTGGTTTTTCTACCCAGAGATGGTTAACTGCTGGAGGTCTTGGGACAGTATTGCTCACTCTTGCTGGTCGTGAGGTAAAATTAAGCTCTCTTGACAGTTTTCTCTGCAATTCAAAACTGTCTTTCGGAATATCTTATATTTATTACATCGTTTATTATTTTCTGTAAAGAAAATGATTTTGTAAGATGTCAGTTATGTAACTTCTTAGCACTTGAGCTGTATCTCATGTACTTCTGGAATTTTTCCTGGTTTCTTCAGATACTCACGAATTTCCTCTCAAGTATAATAATACATACAACAAGATCATTTATTTTAAATGATTGGATCCAGACAAAGATTGAAGGTCATGAAGTTTCGGGTACTGTTGAGGTTTGTCTGCTGTCCACCACTAAAAAAAATAGTAAGGAGGACACTGTTAGAAATAAAAAATAATAGCATCCTGTAATCTATTGGGTTGTTGCATTGTCCAAATAAGCATTACTCTTAAAAAAAGGATTAAAACTTGTACTATATTATTTATAGTTATTTAATTTTGTTTCAGCATGTGGGTTGGTGGTCACAAACAGTTATACGAGGTGATGATCGTGAAGCTATTCACATCCCAAATCATAGATTCACCGTTAATGTGGTAAGGAATCTAAGCCAGAAGACTCATTGGCGCATTAAGACCCATATTGCTATTAATCACTTGGATGTGAACAAGATCAACGTGAGTAGTTGTTTTATATCCTTGTCAATTCAATTACATGTAAGTTCTTTTTCTGCATTTCATGTTTCTCTCCTCTTTTCAATTAGCAGAATATTGTAGCTGATATGCGCAAAGTTTTGGCCAAAAATGCTCAAATAGAACAGAAAAAATTACATAGAAGAGTTTTCCTGGATAATATTGATCCAGAGAATCAGGCTCTGCTGGTATGTTCTATCTTACTGCCTAATCTTTCCATTTGTTTTATCATGTTCTTGTATGATAGTTGTTTCCATTCGTTGATGCACTTGAGGAGAGAAATTAATGGGCAAGGAGGTTCTCTTGTTATTTGTTTAACTGAAGATCTTAACATAGCCAAATTGCAGAGTTGGAAACCCTGGAGGAGGTTTTACTTTTAGTAATAATTAATCTTAGAATTATCTAGTCAATACTGTTGATTGATGGACAACTACACTGCTTTAACAATAGATACTTTCCTATTAAGTTTATGCTACCATCATTTTTGCATAAGAGAGCTATAGCATCATAGAAATTAACTGGAATTCTTTCTACATTTCTACAACTTCTTTGAATAGTTGAATTTTTTCAGTAATTATCTATTGAAGTGTGTCCAATCAGCCACTGTTATGATGATATTATGTTAATGATCGATGGAAGGGAAAACCCCATTTTTTATTTTCACTGAGTGAGGATATTGAGAGAGAGAGAGACTGTTTGGTGAGGACGTTGGGAGACAGACTGTTTGGTCTTGTCTTTGACTTTACATATAAAGTAATTGCCCTCAAGACTTTGCTCCACAACCTGTGTCGCACATTTGAGTAAAGTACTCTGTCAATGTCTCGATATTTATACAATTACATGTACTTTGGTATCTGTTACTGTGTCCTTTCTTTCCTCTGCTTTTGTACTAAAAAAGCTGCTTTCGTAATCCTTTTCTATGTACTACTGGACAGATTATGGTGTCGTGCTTTGTGAAAACCTCACGCTTTGAAGAATACTCGTGCGTCAAGGTGAGAGTTACTTAGATTAAACAATGTAGCTGTTTATAATCTGATGTTCTAGGGTATTTCGAAATAATGGGCTATAACTTATAAATATGTAGAGCTTGTGTTCCCCTTATATTTGTCATTGTAACATTGTTGAAGTTTTAAATATCGGGGGATGGGGGGGGCAGGCTGTCCTGTGATAAACGTTCTTAAGTAGTCCTTTTTGGATGGTACTCTTGTCAGCTGGAGTTATCTAAGCTCAACTATATCTGAGTTTTATTTTTTATTTTTTTTATCAACCAAATATATCATTATTACCTCATAAATAGTATTTGGAATTTCCAATATGGCTGGATTTTATACAGGTAATTTATTTGACTGATAAAACATGTTTTGATATAGGTGGCTATTTTTGTCCAGAGAAAAGTTAAGCTTGTATATTAGAAATTCTTACAATTTTTATATTGCATAAATTTCCTTACATTTTAGCAGCAAAATAGGTTTGTATCAGTAACTGTAGAGATGAGAAGCTCTACAGTTATGAATTTTTATGCTTTACTTTTTTCCCTTCTCAAAATAAAAATGGAATTTTGCGTTTAAAAAATAAAAAAAAAGGAATTTTTTGAAGGTAGAAGATAAACAAGATGGAAAAAGGACAGTCTTCAATAGCTCAAAACTTGTGGCATAAATTTACTATTGTGTGCTTTTATGGAGGAGGATGGTTTTTGGTTGACCTGTTGATGATTCTTCACTTTTACAGTTAGATCGCTCACATATTAACTTCTTGACTGACCCCTTCATGGTCCATTAGTTGGGTTGCAGATGAATGAAACCAATTCTTTTGCGTCCATCCCAGATTTTTCCGATCCTTGGCCTGCTAAGGGGATTCCTTACACATATAATGAAGGGACTATGAAGGGCTGTTGCGACAGTCCCTTTTATTCCCTTGTATGTTGCGAGAGTTTTCAGAAATTTACTCTTTTATGTTGCTAGAGCCCTTTTATTTCACCCTTTCCTATGTAACGGGCCTAATGAAATTATAACAAAGAACACTTCTGCTCATTTCCTGATGTGGTAGTAAATTGAGAATATAAACTTATTAATGACTAATTCATGAGTCCTGAATGTATTACAGGAAGCTGTGTTGTTGGATCTCCTTAGAGTAGTCAGCCATCACAAGGCTCGACTAGCCACACCTATTCGCACAGTGCAGAAAATATATGGTGAACCGAATTTGGAGAATATGCCATTTAGTGAGACCATTTTCACTCGGGCCAGAGCAACGGATAACCGCTCCCTCCTGTTGATTGAGCCTTCTTACAAGATTAATGGCGAGGATAAAACCAAGTCTACTAGTCCAGCACAATCTAGTGGAGAGAGAGATTCAAAGTTAGGTGCACACTCACCACCAAATCCCATGGCTGATGTGATGACCGAATCAACATTGTCAAAAGATGGTACCAGAGAGGATGTCAATTTATCAGAGTCAAACTTTGACAAGAAGAAAATAGCGAAGGTTGCATCATCATCAACTAATACTACAATGTCAAATATGAATTCTGATTCGGTTTCAAGCAGTGTTGGATTTGGTGGAGAAAAATTAGGTACAGGAAATGTTTTATCGGAGGTTGCTGAGAAAAAGCCTTTTACCGTCCAAGATTCGGGTGGTGGTAACATGCACAAGGTGCCTGCACCATCACTAGATGGCGAAAAATCTAGTCCATCATCACCAATGGGCAGGCCGTCACTTGAAAATAATATTGTCCTCGGTGTTGCTTTAGAAGGATCAAAGCTAACACTTCAAATCGAGGAGGATATGGAATCAAAGGAGTTGGCTCCTTGTCGTAATGGAAATGGTTCAACAGAAGCAAGTAGCGGTAAGAAAGATGACAATATTACAGTAGTCTCAACTGATCAGCACAAGAGAGATGATTAATCTCGATAATACAATTATGCTGCTGGTCGGAACAAAGTGCAGAATGTATTGAAGCTGGGTTTTTGAAGCTAGCATTATGCACAGTATCTCTCTCTCTCTCTCTCTCTCTCTCTCTTGTAAATCAACGTAGAGATAGTAGTTTCCCATTGATCAATCACTATACAAGAGGGAGGAACTGATTTCGAATTATTGAAATAAAAGCTACATTTTCTTTATCTCTTTCATCTTTCTTGTTTCTTGTGGATAAGTGTAGCGAAAAGAAAGCAATGTTCTTAGAGATTCTTTGAGCAGAAGTTTAATTGGTTAAGATTATGTAGCGTAGCTGACGTTTATTCCAAAAGAAAGAGTAGATTATAACGCCCTTAATTACCAAGTTGAAGATATTATAACCACTTTAGCTTTCTCTTCTTACTGTGATCGCCGGATCGCAACGCGCCCACAACTATATTGAAAAGCATAAAATTAAGTAAAATTATTGTGTGAATGAGGATAAATGCAGTCCGCCGGAGGAGTTTGTGCTGGAAATCCCACGTCTCCAACTTGTTCTTTGGAATTCGATTAAGTTATTAAAGAATTCTCTTTTCATTTTAGCCTTTTTTTTTTTTTTTTTGGAATT